>SJYA01005093.1:0-12075 GCA_006410615.1 Neotragus moschatus
AATATTGTTGTATTTATAAGTCTAGCTTTATCTAATCTAAAGTTAATGACTAATTTTCATTTGTTCTTATATCAATGCTAAATTAGCATGTATATTTGACATAGTAAATTTTCCTAAATATTTAACATCATTTACAAACTTGATTAATAACACTTCCGTAGCTTTGGCATTTTAACCACAATTACAGATTTGATTCTCTTCAGTGCTTCAAACGTCTGACAAGACAGACTTATAAATGGAATAAATAAAAATGCTAAGCGCTGAAACACTGTTTACAGACCTAATAAATCTGAAGTTATTTACTAATCCAGAAGTTTTTTAACATTCAGTTTTAGTCTGAGTCAATCAAATTCTCTTAAATATTTTTAATTAAAGTCACAAATCTTCTTAAATCAATCAAATTCTCTTAAGCCAACATTCTGCCTACTTCACCTGTTTGTAGCCTGGCAACTGAAGGCAGCAGAGGAAAAACATGCACGATTAAGCTTATTGGTTTTGCTTTAAATTTATGTCCACAAATCTCCAGTAAGTCCCTGGTACTGCTTCTAATATTAAATTTCCCCAATATATTTACTCTCCTGTATTCCCAAGTAGCTTTTTTTTTTTTTTAAGGGTAGGGTGGTTATTTATTAGCCTTTTTTCATCTTTTAAAAATTATTTCTTTATTATTCATTTTTTTGGCTGCACCGTGTGGCTTGTGGGATCTCAGTTCCCCAACCGGGGTCTGAACCCCAGCAGTGAAAGCCCAGAAACCTAACCTCTAGGCTACTAGGGAATTCCCTCAAACTATTATTATTTTTAATTATGGCAAAGTCATCTAACATAAAATTGACCATCTTAACCACTTTTTCAAGTGTCTCAGATAACTTTTCACAATTTGTCTCTCCCTACTCTCCGAGGATGATCTCATCCACTCTGTAACTGTAAATATTGGGAGCAATTAGAAAAGAATGAATTTGTTTTCTTCCCACTGCCAGATTTGCCAGCTTGCCTACATCTGTGCCCTTTTAAGCTGCTCTCCCTCGTTTAATAGTGGAAGAACTGTTTGTGCCAATCTCCCCACCAAGCCTTGGATCCCGTCCCCCTCACCTGCTCAAGGACTCCGCACCCAATACTATTCCCATCCTCTTCCTCGTCAGCTTTTCCTTCTACTCATCCTTTCCAGCAGCATGCCAGAGTGCTGTCTTTAGCAACACAAAGATTGAGTTTTCTTGGGCTTTTCCTTTCCTTCCAGCTACCCCATTATGGGAAAAGTTCCTTCAAAGGCCTGTCCACACTGTTCTCACCACTTTACTCCATATTCTCCGTTCTCTGTGTGCTGAGTCACGTCTGATTCTTTGCAACCCTGTGGACTGCAGCCTGCCAGGCTCCTCTGTCCATGGGATTCTCCAGGCAAGAATACGGGAGTGGGATGCCATTCCCTTCTCCAGGGGATCTGCCTGGCCCCGGAAGTGAATTCTCATCTCTCACATCTCTTGTAATGACAGGCAGGGTTCTTTACCACTGGCGCCACCTGGGAAGCCCCCATTCTCTTTTTAACCTACTCCAATACTGCCCCCAAGCCTCATGCTTTATAGCAGTGGTCCCCAACTCTTTGGGCACCAGAGACTGGTTTTGTGGAAGACAGTTGTTTCACAGACGGGGCTGGGGGATGGTTTCAGGATGATCCACGTGCATTACATTTATTGTGCACTTTATTCTTATTATTATTCCATTGTGATATGTAACGAGATAACTATATACCCCTCACCATAATGCAGAATCCATGGGATCCCTGAGCTTGTTTTCCTGCAACTAGACAGTCCCTTCTGGGGGTGACAGGAGACAGCAACACCCCAAGTGTGTTGGTTATGTCCAGTCTACTGTATAATTTTTTTTGGTTTTTGTCACTGCGGAAAACCCTGCTTCACAAAGGTAGGATGTTGAAAACAAAAGCGGGTTTTCCAGTGCTATTATGGCATCTCAGGATATTCCACCTTGACTTTAACCCAGAATGTGTGGGGATTTGAAGTTGTCTCAGATACGCTTTTCAGGCCACCATCATTTGCCATCTCAAGCAGTTGATTCTCTTCCAGCATGGACAAAGTCGATTCACCTGGCTTATTCACACATGGGTCCCAGATCCATTCCTTCTCACTGCAGGGATCTTGTGTGGTTCTCTTTTGAAAGCTGAGATAGGTGATCCGACAGGAGGTGAGCTCAGGCAGTGATAGGAGTAATGGGGAGCAGCTGTAAGTGCAGGTGAAACCTGGCTCTCTTGCCTGCCACTCACTTCCTGCCGTGCGGCCTGGTTCCTAACAGTCCACGGACTGGTACCTGGTGGGGACCCCTGCTTTGAGGACCCTGCTCAGATCTCCCTTTGGCTTTGCCCCACCCCCACCCCACAAGGGGAACACAAACCCCTGGATTTGCCCCCTTCCTAGACCTCGCTCGGGATGCCTAGGACCCTGTCTCAGTGGTATGACACCAGTTCCAGGGCCTGTGAGGGGCTGTTCCCTGAATCAAAGGGATGCATTGTGTTTCTCCACGCCTCAGAGATGGCTGTTGGCTGGGGAGGAGGGTCGGGGAAGCAAGTGCGGGTAAAATTAGACATTCAGTCTGAAGGCAGGGAAGAAAAAGGGGAAGGGGAGCAGGTAAGGGGCCAAGTTCTCTTTATGCCAGTTCATTCTGATGAGGAACTCAAGGAAGTGGAGAATTCTAAGTCTGAACCTTGCCTGCCAATATATAATGAATATAATAATATTTTATTTAGCAATTTGCTCCATTGATATTATTTAAATATTTAGATCTGTGATGTGTAGAACTCCACTTTTGGCCCCATGAATGCCCACTCCGGGCAGCCCCATGGAAGCTCTCTAGTGAAGGTCACTGATGACCTGCAGTTTGCCAACCCAGTGGCCACGTCTTCCTCAACCTTAAATCCTTTCCTTTGTTATCTGAGGTCTCATGTCTGTAAACACCAGCTGCTGCTGCTAAGTCACTTCAGTCAGGTCCAACCCTGTGTGACCCCATAGTCGGCAGCCCACCAGGCTCCACCGTCCCTGGGATTCTCCAGGCAAGAACACTGAAGTGGGTTGCCATTTCCCTCTCCAATGCATGCATGCATGCTAAATCGCTTTAGTCGTGTCTGACTCTGTGCGACCCCAGGGACGGCAGGCTCCTCTGTCCACAGAGTTCTCCAGGCAAGAACACTGGAGTGGGGTGCCGTTTCCCTCTCCGGTAAATACCAGCTACGGGCTTATAATGCACTCTTCCTCTCCCTGCTCATCATCTCCACTTGGGTATCTAAGAGGGGCCCCACAGTTTACATATCCAAGTTAGAATTCTTGATTTCCCTTACTAAACCTGTCCCCCTCACCCCAATCCCGCTGATCCCTTTCCATCATCCACCCAGACACTTAATCCAAAGTGCTAGATGTTTTCTCTAATTTCTCATTACCTGACATCCCACAGCAGTCAACCCACAGGGAAGATATTTGGCTCTGTCAACGTAACCTATCTTCAAACTTCACTTCTCTTCAATTATACTGCTACCACCCTCTCCTGAGACGGTATCATCTTTCACCTTTAAGGGGCCTCTCATCTGGCTGGCCTGCCCCATGTCTGCCCCTCCTCATTACAGACTATGAATTCTTTTCGTTCTGTTTGCTTGTTTGCTTTTGGCCAAACCTCATGGGCTTGTGGGATCTTAGTTTCCTGACCAGGAATTGAACCTGGACCCCTGGCAGTGAAAGGGCGGAGTCCTAACCACTGGACCACCAGGGAATTCCCGACAGACTATGAATTTTTACAGTAGCCCCAGTGGGCTTTTAAAGACCATAAACCAGACCACAGGATTCCCTTGTTCAAAACCTCCCCCAAAATTCCCTTCACATTAAAAATAAAACCCAAGGACTTCACTGGTGGTCCAGTGGTTAAGAATGCTCCTTCCAGTGCAGGGAAAATGGGTTTGATCCCTGGTCAGGGAAGCTCAGTTGGTAAAGAATCCACATGCAATGCAAGAGACCCCAGTTCAATTCCTGGGTTGGGAAGATCCACTGGAGAAGGGAGAGGCTACCTACTCCAGGATTCTTGGGCTTCTCTTGGGCCTCAGCTGGTAAAGAATCTGCCTGCAATGTGGGAGACCTGGCTTCGATCCCTGAGTTGGGAAGATCCCCTGGAGAAGGGAAAGGCTACCCACTCCAGTATTCTGGCCAGGAGAATTCCATGGACTATATAGTCCTTGGGGTCACAAGGAGTTGGACACCACTGAGCAACTTTCACTTTCGGGGAACTAAGATTTCACATGCCAAGGAGCAATTAAGCCCGCATGCTTTGGCGACCACCCACCACGCTAGAGTCCATATGCCTCAATGAAAGACACTGCATGCTGCAACTAAGGCCTATTGNTATAGTCCTTGGGGTCACAAGGAGTTGGACACCACTGAGCAACTTTCACTTTCGGGGAACTAAGATTTCACATGCCAAGGAGCAATTAAGCCCGCATGCTTTGGCGACCACCCACCACGCTAGAGTCCATATGCCTCAATGAAAGACACTGCATGCTGCAACTAAGGCCCATTGCAGTCAAGTAAATTAAGGAAAAGAAAGAAAGAAAATCCAGACTCCTTCCCCATGGTCTTCAAGACCCTACATGACCTGCCATCTACTTTGCTTTCAGTCCCCTCTCTCTCCGTCGCTCACTCTGTTCCACCCGCCGTGTTGCCTTGCAGAGTCTGGAACACACCGAGCTCATTTCTGTTTCAGAATCTATGCTCTGTTTGCTGGGCGTGGATGCTTTGCTTCTGCGTGGTTTGCTCCTTCATACATTTTGGATCTCAGTTCAAATACCTCTTCAGAGAAGTCTTCAAAATATACTCCCTTTCAGGTCTATCACCTTAACCGTATTTATTTTCTGCAGAGTATTATCAATTACTTTTTAAAAATTGAAGTATAGTTGATTTACTACATTATACCAGTTTTAGGTTTACTGCAGAGTGATTTGGTATTTTTGTAGATTATACTCTATTAAAAGCTGTTACAGGATAATGACTATAATTCCCTGTAGCATACCGTATATCCTTGTTGCTTATCTATTTTATACATAGTAATTTGTGTCTGTTCATCCCATACCCCTAATTTGTCCCTCCTCCGCTTCCCTCTTCCGCTTGGGAACCACTTGTTTGTTTTCTATATTTGTGAGTCTGTTTCTGTCTTGCATATGCCTTCATTTGTATTATTTTGTAGATTTCACGTACACGTGATATACTGCATTTGTCTTTCTCTGACTTATTTCACTAAGCATAATATTCTCTAAGTCCATCCACGTTGCTTGCTGCACATGGCAGGATTTCCTTCTTTTTATGGCTGAATAATATTCCATTGTCTCTGTGTGTGACATCTTTATTTATTCATCTGCTGTGGGCACTTGAATTGCTTCCCCGTCTTGGCTGTTATAAGTACTGCTGCTACTACATTGGAGTGCATGTGTCTTTTTGAATTAGCGTTTTCGTCTTTTTCTGGATATACACCCAGGAATGAAATGGCTAGTCACATGGTAGTTCCAAGTTTTGAGAAAATGTCCATATTGTTTTCCGGTGCAATAGGAAATAGTGATTGCACCAATTTACTTTCCCACCAGCAGTGTACCAGGGCACCCTTTTCTCTATATCCTCTCCAACATTTAGTGTGTGTAGACTTTTTTTAAATTTGTAGACTTTTTGATGACAAGCCATCCTGACAGATGTGAGGTTATATCTCATTATTGTTTCGATTGGCATTTCTCTAACAATTAGTGATGTTGAGTATCTTTTCATGTGCTCATTAGCCATCTGTGTGTCTTCTTTGGAAAAATATCTATTCAGGTCTTTTGCCCACTTTTTGATTGCGGTGTTTGTTTTTTTTTAATGTTGAGTTGTATGAGCTGTTTATATGTTATGGATATTAACTCTTTGTTGGTCACATCATTTACAAATATTTTCTCCTATCCTGTGGATTGTTTTTTTTTTTTTATTTTGTGGATGATTTTCTTTGCTGTGCAGAAGATTTTAAGTTTAGTTACGTGCCATTTGTTTAATTTTGCTTTTGTTTTGCCCAAGGAGACAGATCCAAAAAAATATTGCTATGATTTACATCAAAGACTGTTCTGCCTGTGTTCTCTTCTAGAAGTTTTATGGTTTCGGGTCTTACATTTAGGCCTTTTTTTTTTTTTAGTTATTGTTGTTTTAAATTTTTTTTTTTAATTATGAAAGTATAACGGTAAAGAGTCTGCCTGCAATGCAGGAGACCCAGGTTTGATCCTTGGGTCTGGAAGATCCCCTGGAGAAAGGAGTGACAGCCCACTCCAGTATTCTTACCCAGAGAATTCCATGGACAGAGGAGCCTGGCAGGCTACAGTCTATGGGGTTGCAAAAAGTCAGACACAAATGAGCAACTAACACTTTCAATAACACATTTGCAGAAACCTTGGAAAATATTGAACAAGGTTACATATAGTTCCACTATGTATTACAAATATTTTTTAAGTAGATAAATTAAGATTTCTAGTTGGAGTTTCAATATCACACTCAAAAAAGTTAATAGAATGAATATACAGAGAAGTGGGGCTTCTCTGGTGGCTCAGATGATAAAGAATCTGCCCACAAAGCGGGAGAACCCTGCAATGCACAAGACTCAAGTTCAATCCCTGGGCCAGGAAAATCTCCTGGTGAAGGAAGTGGCAATACATCCCAGTATTCTTGCCTGGAGAATTCCACAGACAGAAGAGCCTGGCGGACTACAGTCCATGGGGTTACAAAGATTAGGACAACTGAGGGACTAACAGGAAGGACAGAGAAATAGACGGATATGTAGACCTGAAAAGCACTATGAACCAATTCAACATAATTAAGATTTATGCAATTTTCACACAACAGTAGCATACAAATTCTATTCACATTCCCGTAAGCTGTAAACTAGGAGACACTGGAACATATCCAGGGACATAAAACAAGGTGCAGAAATCATACAGAGTCTATTCTCTTATCACTCTGTAGGTCTTTTTTTTGGCAAAACTGGAGTATAATTGCTTTCCCTGGAAGAGGAAATGGCAAATCACTAATATTCTTGCCTGGAGAATCCCTTGGACAGAGGAGCCTGGCAGGCTGCAATCCATGGGGTCATAAGAGTCGGGCATGACTGAGCGTGGACACACAATTGCTTTACAATGTTGTGTTGGTTTCTGCTATAGAGCAGCATGAACTCATTATATGTATGCATATATCCCCTCCTTCTTGAGCCTCCTTCCCATCCTGTTAGGCTTCCCCAGTGGCTCAGCGGGTAAAGAATCTACCTGCAATGCAGGAGACACAGCAGACGTGCGTTCGATCCCTAGATTGAGAAGATCCCCTAGAGAAGGAAATGGCAACCCGCTGCAGTATTCTTGCTTTGAAACCCCATGGATAGAGAAACCTGGAGGGCTATGGTCCATGGGATCGCAAAGAGTGGGACACGACTAGGCACGCGGACACAGCCCATCCAGCTAAGACATCACAGAGCACCCAGCTTGCTCCCTGTTCTACAGCAGCCTCGAACTAGCTGTCTATTGTGCAGATGGTGGTGATATATTGATATATATAATCAATGCTACTCTCTCAATTCGTCCCACCCCCTCACTCCCCGCTGTGTCCACAGTCCATTCTCTATGTCTGCATCTCTATCCCTGCCCCTCAAATAGGTTAATCTCTACCATTCTTCTAGATTCCATGTACAGGCGTAAATAGACAAGATTTGTTTTTCTCTTTGTGACTTACTTCACTCCATATGACAGACTCTGGGTTCCTCCACATCACTCCAAATGACCCACGTTAAGGTCTTTAAACCAGTTGGAGTTTATTTTTGTGTATGGTGTGAGGAAATGCTCTTATCTCATTGTTTGACACGTGGCTAGCCCATTTTTCCAGCACCACTTGTTGAAGAGATGGATTTTTTTTTTCTGTCTCGTGTTTTCTTGCCTCCTTTGCCGTAGATTAATTGGCTCTAGGTGCCTCAGTCAGTTTTGAAGTAATGTTAGTTGTGTGTGTTTGTTCCCCCGTGCCCATCTGCCGTCATTAAGGAATAGACTTCATCTGTCTTTTTTATCACCATATGCTTAGTGCTTCCTGTGATAATTCAATCAATAAAAGTTCAAAATAAATGTACATTAGATATTAAAATTCTTGTAAGTGTCCCACACACATTAAACAGCCTGCAAAAATTACAAATTATCACAAGGACCATAGAAACTGTCTGCTGAGCCTAAAGGGCTCAAGCTGGACCTATCTGTCCATCCCCTCTGTTCTTGTTTCTCCATTTTCCCATGTTTGTGAAGTCACTTGTCTAAGAGAGCAGATTATCATCTTAGGGAAACTGAGGTTACAAGTTCAGGGACTTCAGAGAGTAATTACGAACAGCAACAGAGGATGTGAGATATGCTTTCTAGGGTGGGGCAATGTCAGCCCCATTTTAATGACCTTGACCCTCTCTCATAGTTACACTATATGTGATCAGTTTGTGGCAGGTATCCAGTTTGTCTCTTTCACCTAGAATTTAATATTGAATTCACAACCTAAGCATCATTTATTTTTCACATTCAGCTATTTTTTTTTAAAAAAGAAGTCTTAATCTCCACACACTTTTTTCAATTTATAAAGCTAGAATTCTCTTTCACCTAAATTGCTTTACTTTTTATTCATGAGAATCTGTGCCTTTTTTTTTTTTTCTTTTTCCCATTCCACTCGACTTGTGGGATCTTTGTTCCTCAAGCAGGGATTGAACCTGGGTCCTAGCAGTAAAAACACCAAGTCTTAACCGCTGGACCACCAGGAAATGCCCCCTGCCTTCTTTATATCTTACTTTGTCAGCTGTTTCATCATATCATTGCATGGACATTCCGTTTGCTGGTTTTGGGGGAAATTGTTGCTTTCTGAGTATTTATTTTGTAAATTTCCAGGACTCTTTTCTTATTGCTGATCGTTTTTTAATGATTCTCCCAGGTTTCATGCAAGGAAAGATCGTTTTTGTCTCGCTGCCAAGAGCTATACCTTGTTTTGTCTCCATGGTTTTTTGTTTGTTTTTTGCTTGAGCTTCCAGAAAAACAGCAAATGACAGTGGTTGCTCATATCCTGGTTTAGCTTCTGACTTGAAAGAAACAAGGTCTGATGTTTTATTGTTAAGTATGATGTTGACTGTTGATCTGAGATTCTTTGATCATCCATTCTTTAATTCATTACATATTTATTGGTCCCCATCCAAGTGCATTGGGTTTGGCAATATATAGGGCACTGAGCGCCTTGGGGAATGCAGTTTCCGTGGCATGCTGCCAGCAGAAGCCAGATTGCAGTGGTTTGCAGAGAGGCATACGATGGAAACCTTCTTTAACACATGCCAAGAGTTTTCATCAGACATGCATGCTGAATTACTTTTTATTATTTTATTTTCATTGAAGTACAGTTGTTTACAATGTTGTGTTAATTGCTGCTGTACAACAAAGTGATTCATTTATACATATATACTTTTTTAATATGAATTCTTTTTTAATGCTCTTTCAGCATTTATTAAATGATTTTTTTTCTCATTTGACCTAGAGGGATGATTGAACATATTAATATGTTTTCATTCATTTATTCAAGAAATATTTGAGTGCCTCCTATAAGCCAGGCACTCTTCTACTATTGTGATAAGTTGTGATTTTTACAAAATGTAAGCTGTTGTGATATCTTTGCTATCAGTTTGTAAATATTCAGTGTTTTTTTTTTTACAGTACTAGGATAATTTCTACTTAACTGTGGTGTGTTATTCTTTACATTTTAATCACTTAAGTCAAAGACTTTATTATTAATAATTCAAAGGATGCAAAATAATACAAAGACAGAAAGTTCTCATCCAATTTTCCAGGATCCCAAAGGATATTCCCTATTGATAGATATTTCTGGACCTTTTTCTTTTTCAGTTTTAGTAAACTTTGAAAAAAAAATCATTTGCAAGCATTTTATGGAGGAGTTTCACGGTGGTATTCATGGCTGTGGTGCAGATGTCACAGTGGGAGAGCCACACCTGGCTCCACCTCAGGTTGGCATCTCCTGCTAAATGGCACTTTGCTGCAGACCTGCCCCATCTGTTCTGTCTGGGCGACGCTGCATTCCCCACCCGCCCTCCGCCCCATCCCCTGCTCTGGGCAAGCTGGGAGCCTTGCAGCAGTAGCCGAAATTCATTTGTTCAAAAAGTATTTACTGAGCACTTATCTAACTCCATGGAACTCACATTCCAGGCACGGCAAATAATAAACAAAATATATCAAATGTACAGGATATTAGATGGTGATAATAAGTATGAAGAGACAGCACAGAAAGGGGATGGGAAATGTTATTGGGAGAGTTTTGTTTGTTCTTCAGTTGCTCAGTCAGGTCCAAGTCTTTGCGACCCTATGGACTGTAGCCCATTCTCTGTCCATGGGGATTCTCCGGGCAAGAATACTGGAGTGGATTGAAATTTCCTTCTCCAGGGGATCTTCCCGGCCAGGGATCAAACTCATGTTGGCAGACAGATTCTTTACCACTGAGCCACCTGGGAAGCCTTATCGGGAGAGAGGGAAGCATAATATTGTGGGAGGCTGCAAGTGTTTGCTAAGAGTTCAGACAGCAGTGGAGAATGGATGATCCACAGCTACTTACCACAGTATCCATGAATCCCCAAAACACCGTGTTGAGCAAGAGAAGCAAGACAATGAGAGGCGTATTCTATAGGATTTTGCTTATACAGAGCACAAAATCAGCAAGAGTGGCCTATGACATCAAAGTCAGGCTAGCAGTTATTGCAGAGGTGAGGAGTGTCTAGAAGGAGACACTGGAAATTCTCTTAATGGTCTGTTTCTTAATCCAGGTGCTCTTAACACTCATGCGTTCAGTCTCTCAAAATTCATCAGACTGAACGTTTGTAATTGTGTGCCTTCTCTATACAAATATTACATGTTAACAGTTTCATTATTATTATTTTTTTAAATTTAAAGTTAGCTGTCTCGTTGGTGGATGGCACAACCAGCGGAAGACCCCTCCATGAACTCTGTTGCCTTGTCTGTTTCCCCCAATACCTGGCACATAAAGGGATTCACCACATGTGTATGTTTCAATGAATAAGTGAATCAGTAAACAAATGCATCTCTATAACCTCTAACTGGTTTTGTACCTGGCTTCCCTTAAGCTAATCATTAGGGAAAATTGAAGCATTAGTTATTTTTATTGTCATTTTTGTGTTTCATGATTATTTTTATTTTTTAGGTTATATTTATTTATTGAAGTATAGTTGGTTTACAATCTTGTGTTAGTTTCAACAAACCAATTCAGTTATATCTATATATGTATCTATTTTTTCAGATTCTTTTCCCTTGTAGGTTATTATAAAATGTTAATATTTAATTTAGTTCTCTGTGCTATGCAGTAGGCCTTTGTTTATCTAATATATGATAGTGTGTATATGCTAATCCCAAACTCTTGATTTATCTCTCCCTACCTTTCCCCTTTGATAACCATATTTTGTGTTCTACGTCTGTAGGTCTATTTCTGTTTTGTGAATAAGGCTATTTGTGTCGTATTTGAGATTCCACATATAAANTGCTATGCAGTAGGCCTTTGTTTATCTAATATATGATAGTGTGTATATGCTAATCCCAAACTCTTGATTTATCTCTCCCTACCTTTCCCCTTTGATAACCATATTTTGTGTTCTACGTCTGTAGGTCTATTTCTGTTTTGTGAATAAGGCTATTTGTGTCGTATTTGAGATTCCACATATAAATGATATCATATGATATTTATCCTTTTCTTTCTGACTTACTTCACTTCGTGTGGTAATCTTTAAGTCCATCTGTGTTGCTGCAGATGGCATCATTTCATTCTTTTTTGTGGCTAATATTCCATTGTATATATGCACTATATCACCTTTATTCATTCATCTGTCGATGGACATTTAGGTTGTTTCCATGTCCTGGCTATTGTAAAGCAGTACTGCAATGAACAGTGGGGTTCAGTTCGATTCAGTCACTCAGTCGTGTCCAACTCTTTGTGGCCCCATGAATCACAGCAC
>SJYA01005093.1:14269-27753 GCA_006410615.1 Neotragus moschatus
GATATTTCTCCCAGCAATCTTGATTCCAGCTTGTGTTTCTTCCAGTCCAGCATTTCTCATGATGTATTCTGCATAGAAGTTAAATAAGCAGGGTGACAATATCCAGCCTTGACATACTCCTTTTCCTATTCGGAACCAGTCTGTTGTTCCATGTCTAGTTCTAACTGTTGCTTCTTGACCTGCATATAGGTTTCTCAAGAGGCAGGTCAGGTGGCCTGATATTCCCATCTCTTTCAGAATTTTCCACAGTTTATTGTGATCCACACAGTCAAAGGCTTTGGCATAGTCAATAAAGCAGAAATAGATGTTTTTCTGGAACTCTCTTGCTTTTTCCATGATCCAGCGGATGTTGGCAATTTGATCTCTGGTTCCTCTGCCTTTTCTAAAACCAGCTCGAACATCTGGAAGTTCATGGTTCACATATTGCTGAAGCCTGGCTTGGATATTTAGGTGTTCTTATTTTGGGTGCATGAAGATTTACAAGTGTTACATCCTCTTGCTGAACTTATCATTAATTCATTAACTTGATCATTATGTAGCGCCCTTCTTAATGATTTGAATTGTGGTGCTGGAGAAGACTCTTGAGAGTCCCTTGGACTTCAAGGAGATCAAATCAGTCAACCCCAAAGGGAATCAACACTGAATATTCATTAAAAGGGCTGGTGCTGAAGCTCATACTTTGGCCATGTGACGCCTAGAGCCAACTCATTGGAAAAGACCCTGATGCTGGGAAAGACTGAGGGCAGGAGGAGAAGGGGGCCACATGGAGGATGAGATGGTTAGATGGCATCATCAACTTGATGGACATGAGTTTGAGCAAACTCCAGGAGACAGTGAAGTACAGGGAAAGCTGCAGTCTGTGGGGTTGCAAAGAGTCAGACACAACTTAGCGACTGAACAGCAATGTACCCTTCTTTGTCTCTTGCTACAGCCTCTGTGAGTTTCATTTTGAGTTCATCTTGTCTGATATAAGTATTGCTACTCCAGTTTTTTTTTTAATTTGCATTTGAATGAAATATTTTTTGTCATTCCTTCACTTTCAATCTCTGTCTTGAGATTTGAAGTGAATCTTTTGTAGGCAGCATATAGACAGATTTTATTTATTTATTTTCTAAATCTATTCAGCCACTCTATATCTATCCCTTTCTCTCTCTCTTCTTCTTCTTCTGGGACTCTTAGGATGCAGAGATTAGTACACTTAATAGTATCCTGGAGATCCCTAAATTATCTTCATGTTTTAAAAATCCTTTTTTCTTTTTGATGTTCCTATTGGCTGATTTCCACTATCTTGTCTTTGAGATCACTGATCCATTTTTCTGCATGATCTAATCTGCTGTTAATTTCATCTAGTGTGTTTTTCGTTTCAGTTATGGTATTCTTCATCTCTGGTTCTTTTTTTATATTTTTCATCTTTTCTTTGAAGTTCTCATTGTGCTTATCCATTCTTCCCCCAAATTCAGGGAGCATCTTTGTGACCATGATTTTGAACTATCAGGTAAATTACTCATCTCTGTTTCATTTAGTTCTTTTTCTGAAGTTTTATCTTGTTTCGTTTGGAACATATACCTTTTTCTCCTCATTTGGTCTAAATTTCTGTGTTTGTTTCTATGTATTAGGTGGATCGGCTGTGTCTCCTGGTCTTGAAAGAGTGGCCTTATGCAGAAAGCTTCCTGAAGGACACAAAAGAGCAGTCCCTTCTGGTCACAGAGCCAAGCACTTCAGGGGGATCCCTGCTATGGGCCATGTGTGCTCTTCTGTTGTGGCAGTGCCATGGTTGCTGTGGGTGTGCTGATGGGCTGGGCAGGCCCCCTGTGGTGGGAGACACTTGTAGGGGAGGGGTATCAGCTGGAGCAGGCTGAGGGCTACTAGCAATGAAGATGGCAAATGTCAGAAATGGCACCCTCCAGCACTGGGCCAGCTAAATAGAGGGACAATTTTAAAAATGGTGCCTACTAGTGCTTTGGTTCCCAGTGAAAGTTCCAATAGATCCCTGCCCCTTCAGCACTCACCCTAAAACTAAGCAATGAATCTTCTGTATATATGACCCAGGTGTTTTCCAATCTGATGACTCCATGCTGGGACTCAGAGCAAGTTACTTTGTGGGCAAATCCTTTAAGAGCAGTCTCCTTTTCTTTTTCTTTGTATTCTTAGTTGTGGAAAAGCCGTCCTACTAGTCTTCAAGTCATCCTCAGAGAGTTATCCTATATGTAGTTGTAGTTCTGGTGTGTCCACGGGAGGAGGTGAGCTTAGGATGCTTCTACTTCACCATCTTGATCCACAGCAATTTTATCTTTATAAAAGTATATGCATTTATACCAACACAAATATACAAAAATATATGCACAAAAACATTCTCTCAGTGAATGTTGAACACTGGCCTTGGAATGAGACAGACATGAGTCGGAATTGAAGCTCCATTATTTCCTAGATATGTGACCTTGGACAAATTACATAGCCTATCTAGATTTCACTGTCCTCATTTGCAAGATTATTTTGAGAATTAAATGAAATGAGGCCTATTAAGTATATAACAAATGCCTGGCACCTCATAAGTACTTAAGTGTTTATTACTCTTCCTAGTGATAATAATACTATTACAAACACTATACAGCATCATTTATAATAGCAAAACACCCAACTATCTATCAGCTGGGACTCAGTTAAACAAACATAGGTCCATTCAATAGAATAAAACACAGTTCTTTAAAAATGAGATCATTATATATGGAAATAGAGTTAAACTATAAAAAAATTAAGTTTCAGCATTAAAAGTATTATTTTATATGTGTGAAAAGACATAATAAAACATTTTTACTAGGATAGAGAGAGAGAGAGTTGAAGAGAGAGAGAGTACATGTGAGCACTAGAAACAAGAATATGAACCAAAATATGAGTAGTGACTATCTCTGGGAAATGAACTAATAGGGCATTTTAATTTTCTTCTCTATCCTAAATTTCTATAATACTTTGTTTTTTAAAAAATAGGAATGTATTACTTTCATGATTAACAAAAATAATATTTTGAAAGTAAAAATGAATTTGCTGTGATGTAATTCTTCATATTGAATCTTCAAACCAAGTAAGAGAAAATAGGCATGTATTGTTAACAACTCTTAGCAAAGAGAGCTGTTTCAAGATGAAATGTTCAAGTATAAAAGCAGCTTTATTTTCTTTCCCCTGCCTTAGTTTAGACCTGCTTGTTTGTTTCAGTGTACCTACTTAATATGTAAGGAATTGATAGAAAAACCCAAATATGATAGATACATATAAATACATATTTTTTATTTTAAATAATTCAATCTGAATAGAAAGATATAATTTATTAAACTAGCTGTTTTCTATTTTTCAATTACATATTGAAGGATCATGGGGATCATTTTCATCCTCAGATTTCCAGAACCTAGTTTATAGAAAATGAAATAAATATCTGTTTAATGAATGACAGAGGGGAGAGTCACTGGCTCTCACTTGAACACACCTCTCCTTGACTTCTTAATAATTGGACTTACACATCCTCTATTACTAAAGTCAGTCAGCAAAGATATCAGATGGGTAAGGCAAATAAAAAAAGGAAGAAACCAGAGACTTTCACGGAAGAGCATAACAGATATCATAGAACCAGAGGATTTTAGAAGAAGAAGATAACAATGAAGCTACCTAATATAACTCCTTTTTCTATGAGGAAACTGAGTCCCAGAGAAAGTGAATTACCCCAGGTGGTAAGATGCTATGGTTAGTGGCAAAGTCAGGTCTTAACCCAGGTCTTCTACTTCCAATTCAGCTTCCTTTCCTGTTCAAACTGCTACTCCCCACAACAGTGCTATTACTTAGAGAAACTGGTGTAGATTCTTCCCTCCTCAAGAGCAGTGGTGGTGAAAGGGAAAAGTTAACTTTAATAAAGCTACATATCTTTATAATTTTATTTCATTTTAAATTGTCTCCCCAGTGAGTATTTTAAATGTAAATAGTAGGCAACTGAAGTGTCTACTTTTATTTCGTACCTTTAAAGATGTTTCTACCTTTCTCACTTTCTTCTGGTCACTTGATAAGTCAAGGATGTCTGATAGTTTTGCCACCATCTCTCATATGGTGGCAAATGTGAGCTTGACATAACACATGAGACCTTTATGAGACCTGATATTTTCCCCTAGATTCTAGCCCATCCAAAGTTAAGCAGGCAGAAGGAAGACTGATTCAACAGCTTATCTTTTACTTACTCCAGCCCCAGTTAAGTTTTTCCCCCTATTACCATGTTACACAAGGGCAACCCCACACTGGCAGTTGGTTGTTAATTACATTTGATGCGCAGTAACACAAGAGAGCTAATTAACTTACATCAAAAAAGCTTTATTTACTGTGACAAATTAAACAAACTCATAAAGTGTTCAGCCACAATGACTCTCAATTATCATGCAGTCCAAGTAATGTAGTGCAAACATATTCCCAGGCCTCTCCCAGGTATCACTTCAGTCTCGCAGCCCTTCTGCACATGTAGGATTATAAAGAATCTTTATAATGAAAAGAACTGGAAGTCAACTGCTCTTTGTTTTGCTGTATGTATGTGTGTGCACGCATGTGTTGAGTGTATATATGCTATCATAGGTACAGCTGGACATGTTGGCTATATTCAATTTCTTAATTCTTGCTTACTTCACCATTCAACAGATTTTTTTCCTAGATTTTAAGCAGAGGAATAAAAACCAACAGGGGGAAAAAAAATTGCTGTTCCAAAGCTCATGCTCTGTGTTAAGCATGATTGTTTGCACTGATCATCTTCAGATTCTTCTCCTAGATAGTGTGACTCTTTAATAGAAACATCACTACTCCATGATGACTAAGAAGGTATATTATAAAACAGAGTCTTTTATCTTAGAGTAAAATGATAAGATTAGCTGCCTCAGCCAACAGAAAACATAACTGAGTATCTTTGGAGGAAGCTTTCTTGCTTTGGAAAAAAAAACTAGTTATAATTTCCACCATTCTTTGAAAAACAGGGTTAAAAATTTATTCCTGTGGTGCATATTTAAGGAAATACATTCTCTTTCTATACAGTTAATTTGTAAGGTAATTATTTGAGATCAGTAGCACAGTAATGGAGAAGACAATGGCAACCTACTCCAGTACTCTTGCCTGGAAAATCCCATGGACGGAGGAGCCTGGTGGGCTGCAGTCCATGGGGTCGCTAAGAGTTGGGCACGACTGGGCAACTTCACTTTCACTTTTCACTTTCATGCACTGGAGAAGGAAATGGCAACCCACGCTAGTGTTCTTGCCTGGAGAATCCCAGGGACAGAGGAGCCTAGTGGGCTGATGTCTATGGGGTCGCACAGAGTCAGACACCACTGAAGCGACTTAGCAGCAGCACAGTAAACTGGAAAAAACATTGAACTTGAAACCAGATGATACTGGCAACTAGTTCATGCAGCCAAGTAAATGGCAGAACCAGGACTGTCTAACACAGAAGCTTTTTCTCAACTATTGTCAACAAAGTGGCTTTGGCAAGTTATTAAACTCATATTAATGTAGATAACATTTAAGATTGTTTATAAATGGGAATCACAATAAGGGAAATTGTAAATTGCTGATGCCATTATGAATATTTGCTGATTGGCTTCACCAAAAACACTCATGATGAAAGTCTCTTAATTGCCATTTTTCAACAGTAGAGTTCTAAATCTATAGGCTAAGAAATGGCTAGGGAAAATGAACTTTCTTGAAGGACAAAATGTTTCCTCGTCTACATGACAACTCAGAATACTAGTATCTCTTGAAGAGACAGCTATTCTGTGTGCTTTGAGTAAAGCAGAGAAGTACTGAGAAATAGAAACAAAGTCTAGGGAAACTGCTGGCTCTTTAATAACCTCCCCAAGTATTTCTGAAAGTGAGTCATCTTTGAGTCCCTCATAGAACCCTTCAAGAGACAGAAACACAAGGGACTGCCTTGGAATTGATCCTCCTTTAAACCTGAACCAGAGTGGCCTCTACAAATCTACCCCAGGAGTCATGTTTGGTCCATTTCCTATTAAACCTCAATCCAAAAGGAAGTCATGCTTCCCAGAAACAGGTGGGAAGACACTCTCAGGATAGGATGTCTTTTTGAATAAGCTTCAGTTTATGGCTAAGGTCCAGAGTCACTCTGTTCCTGAAGGACTTTAATCCTCCTTCTACCTAATCAGTGTTTTTGTCTTTTGGACAGGCATCAAGTTCAGGTAAAAAAGGCTCTCAGTAATATACTTTATTTGGCAACAGGTCACAGCAGGGTCTGGTAAAGAAATCACAGTAGGAAACACAGCTGAGTGTGGGCATAACAAAATGTCCTTTATTTACAGAAGCATAACCTGTAACATGCAATTTTGACACTGAGGTATACCATAGTGAGTCTAAAAGACTGCTGATTCTCTAATGAAAACTCTTGAGTGATTCCAAAGGTTTATGGTCTTGTACACTGAGTGATTATCATGGACTAACAAGGTAATGTGATTATTCCACCCTAAAATGTTCATAAAAACAATGGCACACTTCTACCTCTGCCAACTTTTCCTATCCAGGCCACTATAGTTTACAACTGACACATAGGTTTTCTAATTGAAAAGAGGACAAAAGACTGAACAATTTTGTTTTTCACTTACTGGCTTCCTCATAAAGTTCATCTCACTCAAATGGCTCCCAAGGACCTATACTTCACAAGCAGAACTATTTGCCTCCCTCTCCCTCAGGATAATTATGAGATAAAATGAAAACAAAGACTCAAAACAGAAATAAAGCCTGAAATAAATCATCTGTGCAAATGGAGAGATAAAACTAGTAATATTGAATATCTTACAGCCTAGTCTACAAGGAACAATCTTATAGTTCTCTATCCCATCAGGAAAGATAGGCACATAAGAGGCTGACCAATTTATTATAAACAGGCCTTTTTATGCTAGACTGATTGCAGAGATGTTACTATAATGGAAAATTCTGAAGAGGACATTAAAATACAGCTACAATGCCAAATGGAGTAGTTGATTTTTAGAGCTTTATTCAAGACTGAACGTGACACTCCCTTCTGCGTATGGAAGTGTCCATGGGTGGCCATTAAATCAAACTGAGCATCTTACAAGCCTATTCATATTGACCAGAGTATGGTGGCTCATTTAACCAATTCTGCAAGTGCATATTGCAGGAACCTAGAGGGGTTGTAAAGACCCTTCTAACATTGTTCAGAGCTCTCTTTGATTACAATGCTCTCTGTGGGACTACAGGAGTTACTCCCCACTCCCCACTGCACCCCACCCTGTTTTGAATATTAAGAAATTCTGAACCAAGCAAGTGATGGTGCATTTCTTTCTGTTCAGATTATTTCAGTGAGATTCAGAGAAGTCAGTCAAATCAATACCAGTTCGCAATCCCGCCCTTCACCCTTGTATTTTAAATTGCAAGGAGACCCACAAATCTCTCTGATTTTGCCCTACTTTTTGGTACAAAGCTTGATGACATTCTATGTGAATATGTGCCCTGAGCTGCAGTGGACATCCCAACTTCTCAGGGTCAAAGACTTGAAAAGAACTACATGACTTTGGCTTTTCTGACCATAAGAGTCTATAAGGCTTTACACTATTGATGAAGCAGGAGATGTCAATGTCCTTTTCCTTTCAAAATTCCAAATTAGGGTGATTCTCCTAGTTTGAAACATCCTTGAGAATAAGAATAGGGCTCTTAATTCTCTCATTTTCTCATCTTAATGGGCCATATTATATTAGTCTACAATTAAAATTATAAATGTATTTCAGGGGAAGTCTATGGAGCAGATGAGGAAAAGGAATATCTTGTTGACTTTTAGAACATCCTAGAATTCAGAGGTTTAATGGAGTATTGGAATACAGTTTCCATTAAAGGACTACAGTGAGAAGAATACAAGCTCACTCCATGTCTGCTGTAACTACTGAATTCATTCTGAGAAATGCCTTTGAATATTTTCAGTGATAGCCAAGTTTTTGGCTTGAGGATGAACTTTAAAAACAATTTTAGTACACAAATTATCAATTTTAATGAATAAGGTAATTTGGAAAGAAAGGAGATGGTACTATAATATTCTGATAATAATCTTCTTATGAGGGTCTAGCGTTGATTCTGCTGCTGCTGCTAAGTCACTTCAGTCATATTCGACTCTGTGTGACCCCATAGACTGCAGTCCACCAGGCTCCCCCGTCCCTGCGCTTCTCCAGGCAAGAACACTGGAGTGGGTTGCCATTTCTTTCTCCAATGCTTGAAAGTGAAAAGTGAAAGTGAAGTTGCTCAGTCGTGTCTGACTCTTAGCGACCCCATGGACTGCAGCCTACCAGGCCCCTCCGTCCATGGGATTTTCCAGGCAAGAGTACCAGAGTGGGTTGATTCTGAATGCAGTATGAAAACACGCTTCAGACAAAAATGTCAAGCTCCATGCAAAACATCTACTGTTTTGAAAAACATTCATTTAAAGTCCTATATACTTATTGAAAATTGGTCGGTGACCAGACTGCCGAATAATTTACAGAAAACAGCCACTTGCTCATGTAAGAGATACTGACTGAGTACCTACTACATGGCAGCCAGACATCGTCTTAGGCTGAGAATCCAAAGATGACCAGTAAATATCCTCAAGAAGATTATAATACAGTGGGGGAAAAGCCATGGAAACAAACAATATTATATTAATAATGTGGTTGTTGTATGAGAGAGTTGTACAAACTGTAGAGGCAGCATAGGAAAAGCAGTGCTTAATAAACATAGCTAACACATAGTGCCTTCTATGTGCCAGGCTCATCTAAATAAATTAACTCATTTACTCCTCATAGCAACCTTATAAGGTCAGCACTATGTATCTGAGAGAGACAAAGCTTGTCTGAGGAATAACATTCAAGCTGAGGCATGGTGACTTGAGTTAGTGGCACGTAACTAAGATTATCTGGGGGAGGGCATGGCAACCCACTCCAGTATTCTTGCCTGGAGAACACCCGTGGACAAAGGAGCTTGGTGGGCTACAGCCCATGGAGTCGCAAAGAGTCAGACATGACTGAGCAACTAAGCACGGCACAGCACGGCACAACTGAGATTACACATAGTACATCATTAATGGTGAGTGAAGTACTGAGGTAGAATGGGAGCCAAAATGAGGCTGTTAAATATAAATATGAAGGGCCCAAGGCTTTGAGGACCTTAGGTGACATCCAAAAGAGGTTAGGATTATCTGGTAGATAATGGGGAACTCTTAGAGAATCCTGAACAGTTATTTGCACTAAATCCCATCTAATATAGCCAATCAGCTCAAGGGGAATCTTATAAAGACACAGGTAAGAACTAAGTATACTAAAAACATCCTTCAAGGCATCAGCAAAACAGAGTAGCTGCAACATCTCTAAGGGTTTGCATAACAAGGCATGATGAAGATCCAAAGTCTTGGCTCTCCTGGTAACCTGAGATAGTCTATTTATTAATAATTCTCCTAAGAGGGCCAGGTAAAGTGGCCTCCAACAGCATTCCACCAAGGCCCCTTGACCTAACCATGGGAACTAATTCCAGTCAGAACCAAAGCCTGTTTGTACAGCTAAATGAATACATGTGTATAAACCCAGGTTCTGACTTCTTATCAGTCTGTGTTGCTAAAATACCAAAGAGTAATTATAATAGGATTTCCAGTTAACGATTTTTTTGTCTGCTATAACATTTAAATTAGACTAAATTCAGCTGTTTGAGTGCCCTCTGACAATATTTTTTCTCTCAGCTCCATGACTGTTTTATCACTCCATACACACTTGACCTAATCGGCACCCTTCTGCACTCTAAAATGTTTATACTGTTAAATGAATTTTTAATCTAACTTTTACAGCATTCAATTTCAGTTTCATCAGCCATCCACAGTGTAATATCTAATGTTTTAAAATAATCTCGACAGCTTAAAAAAAAAAAAAAGCTGGGGGAGGGGGAAGAATTGCCGTGTTATGAAGCAAATGATTAATTAAAGCAAATTAGATTCTGGCAGCTCTTGCTATCATTATCATGTGTTCCCCGACTAGACTAATAAATCTTTGTTGAGAATGTATGCTTTCACAAGGTTCAGGAGTCACCTGGGAAAGGACATTATTGACTAATATTTTTGTATTGCTGTTAGTTTTATATTCTATTACCCTGCGGAATAACAACTCATATTTTTCAAATATTTAGAGTGCCTTCAGGAGTCTGCTCACTGTTTAGAGGCAGGTTTGAGAGCTCAGAGTGGGGGAAACCCAGTAATTTCTCCATATGCTTGAATAAATGACAGTTAACCGATACAGCTAATATGTCGACAAAATGCAAGGAAATATGAAGCATGCGACACTGTGAGCACCACTGCATAATCACGTCCTCACTGAGGCACAGCTCCTCCGCAGCTGCAGGCGTTCTCCCCGGCCCACACCGCGCAGCGCGGCTCTCCCTCCACCAGAGGTTTGCCTTCTCTCCTTTCCCAGCATCTGGCACTTCCACACTGAGGAAAGGAACAATGCCGACCAAGGGCCTCCTGAATCCAACCCCACACCGTTGCTGCTGTGTAAACAGTCTGCGTTGTGACTGAGGACACAGAAGCAAGATGTTAGCAACTATTTCAAAAAAGGGGGGCCACATACTTGCCTTTATTAAAGCAAGTCGAAGGGCTGTCACTTTGACCAACGTTTACTCATTTTTTTTTTCCTAAAAATATGCTGTTTCATTTTTCAAACTCAAACTGTTTATTGCCTAATTCTAAGGTTTAAAAATGTATTTCCTACAACTCCCCCATTTGCTTTACCCTAAGCTTAGTCAGCTGTGTCCTTTTTGCTTCAAATCCAGGCAAATACCAGTTTAAGCTCAACTGTCTGCAGTCTCTAGTTATTGTATGTTAACATTGTTTAAAACTTATCAGGCGAACGTATACATTTATTTGAAGTCTGTGACATTGTGACAGGAGGAAAAAAAAAAAAAACCACAACAATTTTGTAACAGTAAGTACCAGGCATAAATTTATCTTGATGTTTGTTAAACAAGGAAAAGGAAAGAACATAATCCCTAAAATGAAATTTTGATTATAATAAGTAATAAATGCTATTAAATATTTATACTGGTTTTGAGATAGTATGGCTCATAAAACACTGAGATATGATGGGATGAATTAATGTTACTTCTCACAATTCTTTACATGTTTAACCTCTACCCCTGCCAGAACTGTTACTAATTTTCATTCCTCAGTGAGCTGGGTAGGAGTGCCAAAAACTAACCATATATTTAAATTTGTACATTATGAGTATTTCCTTTTTGTTCCTTGTTGCTGAAGACTCTGAAGTGAGCTGTGATTACCCATCAAAGTAATTTCCTCCACTGCCTCCACAGTCCCATCCTCCACATTCAAACGCTTCCTGTTTTCCTTGGGGCTCTTTTTCATCCTTCGGCAGCTTCCTGGGGCCTCGGCAGACAGGAAGACAGCCTACAGTGCCGCTCAGTATGGCAGCACAGCCCCACGGCCTGGATGTTTTTCCAGAGCGTTTTAAAATGATCCGGTATTGAAAGAGTTAAAAAAAAAAATTCCCCCTGGAAAAGCTAATTATTGCATGCAGATACTTCTTTGTGTGATCAAGGAGGGGACAATTTAATAGGCTCTGTAATACAACCAAGAACAAAATTGCTTTAAAGGAAGTCTCTTGTTGAGTGACAACTCTGTTGCCTGAGCCAATTAGGTCCCAATAAAGAGTGTTGAATTGGCTCCTGCTTTCTCATTAATTATGTTCTGTCACAGACATGGGGCTTGATTTAGCAATTNGACAATTTAATAGGCTCTGTAATACAACCAAGAACAAAATTGCTTTAAAGGAAGTCTCTTGTTGAGTGACAACTCTGTTGCCTGAGCCAATTAGGTCCCAATAAAGAGTGTTGAATTGGCTCCTGCTTTCTCATTAATTATGTTCTGTCACAGACATGGGGCTTGATTTAGCAATTTTGTATTACATTAAGATACTGAAAGGCCGGGAACAAATGGCTCACTCTGATAATAGGCATTCTCTACACGGTGTGACATTTACTATCCAGCTGTCCGTAAGGCGGCCTAGCACTTCAGTTCAGGGGTTTATTTGTCATTGCTTCAAAGGGACACTCAGCTTTTCACCAAAAAAGAAACAGAGAGGCTAATAGATAGGACAAAATGTACTGCTGATACGCTTTATTAGAGATAGGATGCTAGGGTTTTGCTAACAAGCTCATCCGCTGGGACGCAGCCGAGTTTGCTGCCAATCATCCTACACACAAAGGCACACTAGTTAACAAGGAGAAATGAATTACAGACACTTATTCTGCCGGTGGGATCACAAATACACCAATCTGTGAAAGAGGCACAAACTCCAGAGACAAACTACGTATTTGTCAATAACCTCCTAGAAAGAACCCTAGTAATTCTTTGAAGACCTTTGATTTTGCTTCCCTCTAAAATACATGTATAGGAAATGTTTTTGTTACCATGACATTCTTTCTTTGTTATTGGTACAAATTTTCATCACATTAAAAACAGAAAACTGAGGAGGTCTGCAAATGTTTTAGTAGGTATCTATACACTACTTTTCATATCCCGCCACAGGGAGCTGCTGCTTCGGTTATTTCATTAAGAACAACAGAAAATTAAATCTTTAAACTTTAGGTTTGAGCTGTAATCTACCAATGTGATAGGAAATAGTCTATAACTTGGAATTTAATGTATATACCAATTAAAAGAATAGGATGGGGCCAAATGAAAACCAAATCCCTCTGGTTAAAGAATTAGATGACTTTTTATCATAAATATGTATACATGTTTCACTATATATATAAACATATATATAAATCTATATAGAGACATATTTATACAATCTTTCTATACATATTTACATATACATATGTAATTTCATAATATATAAACTGAACTCAAAGCAATGTCTCTCTATATTAAACGGAAACAGTTCACACATTCTATGTATGAAACTGAGACAAATCTCTGACCATAGAATCGATCAACACTTTTGACATTTCTATTATTTAAACATTCTCCTTCAAACACATCATAGAGAAGGGACTATTGTTGATTATAAAAAAATGGTAACCTTCAACTCGAGCTTACCTATTGACCACATGAGATTAATCAAACCTGAATATGTCATTTGCAGGTTAATTACAAAACAGCTCTTCAAAATAACTGTCCTAGAGACAGTACACTGTTCCTCTGATTGCAGTTTGCATCAATTCATTTAATTATCCTTCCTGCCATCTTGGATTATGGGATAAAAAGGATAAAAGGAGATTTACCAGACTCCCTTTCCTCAGGCAGAAGCTCAAAGAATATGAAGACATTCTGGGTTCAGCTTCAACTTCAGCGACAGTTGTCCATCCCTCCATCTCTGCTGCTTTTACCCTTTCATGAGACTCAAAGCACTCTCTACCGATTGGCAAAGGTATCAAGGGATCAGCTTTTTAGGAAAAGCTTCTTTCACCTT
>SJYA01005094.1:0-13582 GCA_006410615.1 Neotragus moschatus
GCTAAGGGTCGGGAGAAGGAAATGGCAACCCACTCCAGTTTTCTTGCCTGGAGAATCCCAGGAACGGTGGAGTCTGATGGACTGCTGTCTATGGGGTCGCACAGAGTCGGACACGACTGAAGCAGCTTAGCAGCAGCAGCAGCACGGAAGGATTGGAAACAAATCTTTAAAAGGCAGTATGTTCTCCCAATCACCTTTTCTCATTGTCTTTCTTTATTAGAATGTTACATATCAATGTACATATTAATATGTTCTGAAAAGCACTTGGTAAATTTCTACAAAGGAAACATACCTCTACAATTAGCACCCAGATCAAGAAATTTGCCTGTAACTTTTAATAAATGGGAGGAATAAGTACTACTGTGACACTGTTCTCAGAGAAAAGATGAGCACACAACGTTAGTAGATGCCCCCCCATTCTCCTAGACTGCCGACAACGTGTTGTGCAAGCACACACACCTCCACCTTCTTCCCATAATCCGATTACAAAGATGTCCTTACGTCCATGATCAAGCCATTCTGTGGGCGGCAGGGACTCATAATTACTTACTAAATAATTTATCTTCCTTTTTTTCTATAACAAACTGATATTTAGGGGAACACGTTCCAGTCCTCTAAAGGGTGCATTTCCCAACTTCTTTATATGTAGCTATGTTTGAGCCATTGCTATGCAAACAGAGATTGTGTGGGATTCCTGGGAATGACTGGAAAGGTATTTTCCATTTCTCCCTTCATCCTGCTGCCTGGGACAAAAATGAATGGAGGGAGCTTCAGTGCCATTTTGAACTAAGAGAACAAAGGTTGCAACATAAGGATAGTATTAATAGAACTACCATATCTCAGATATTCTAGAGATATCCAAAGCATCACCATAGCAAAATTAACTGCCTACCTTTTTCTCTTTTAGCTTAGTTGTATACACGCATGCTACGTCACTTCAGTCGTGTCTGACTCTGTGCGACCCCACCAGGCTCCTCTGTCCATGGGATTCTCCAGGCAAGAACACTGGAGGGGGTTGCCTTTCCCTCCTCCAGCAAGGGTCTTCCCAACCCAGGGACTGAACACACCAGTCTTTCATCTCCTGCATTGACAGGTGGGTTCTTTACCACTATCGCCACGTGGGAAGCCCAGTCAGCAACAACAAGTCCCTGTATCAGTCTACTTGGGCTATCAAAACTAAGTCCCACAGTTTGGGTGACTTAAATAACAGAAATCTATCTTCTCACAATTCTGAAAGTTATAAGTCAGAGATCAAGGAGTCAGCACGGTTGGTTTCTGCTGAGGCTTCTCTCCTTGGCTTGTAGATGGCCATCTTCTCCCTGAAATCATGGCATCTTCCTTCTGTAAGTATCTGTGTCCCAATCTCTTCTTACAAGGCAGCAGTCCTAGTGGATGAGGGCCCACCCTAATGGCCTCACTTTATCTTATCTGCTTCTTTAAAGACCCCCATCTCAAATACAGTCACATTTTATGAAGTACTGTTGTGGGGGGTGCAGGTGGGGTAAGCACTTGAACATATGAATTTGGGGAGGATACAATTCAGCCCATAACACTCCCCATTCCTCAATGCTGCCTAGTTGAGGGAATAATAAACATGTATCTTGCTTAAGCCTCTCTTTTTCACACTTTTTCAACTCATTTAATTCTAACGCTAACTGATTCAACATGTGAAGCCTCAAATGGATTTACCTGCTACCCAAGAGGAACCAACTAAAAGTTAGAGCTAACTTTTGTATTTAGAGTTAAGTCACATCATGGTTATAGACTTCTCTGAGCTCAGTTGTCCAAGTGATGGTTATTCTTCTTTTAGTTCTCTGTATTATAGGCCAACCTCACTTGTGTATAAAAATTTTAAACAAAATATTAACAAACTGAATTTATTAACTCAAAAAGATATACCCTTGGTTTATCCCAGGAACAAAAAGATGGTTTAACTTTTAAAAGTCTATTTATGTGATTAACACACTTGGCTCGTTAAATGGGAAAAAGCATACAATCACTTCAATAAATGAAGAAAAGATGTAGTCATAAAAAGATTTTTATGATAGTTTTAAAAAGTCAACCTAGTATATGGGAATTTCCTTAGTAAAAAGAGAATTTCACACATCCGCAAATAGTAGACTCGCAAATGTATGGACCACCTAAAACGCTTTCATCTATAAAAGCAATGAGAAAATTGGGTGGGTGGGGAATCAACTTTTTCCAAATTCTAAAACTTGACCAAAAGCTTACAATAATTCAGGGATGTTTATTAAACAAAAAACAAACAACCAAAAAATGGTTGAATCCCAGTAAGAACAGTGAGCTTTAAGGTATTTTAACCTGCTCTCTTCTCATTCTACAGTCTCTAGCCTCTCTGTTGCTTTTAAAACCGAAAGTCCACCGTTAAGGTGAAAACCAACAGCCTGGCAGCTACTGAAGGAGTAGAAAGGGTTGGAACTCCTTTAAAACCTCATTCCCAGAGAACTGTCATTTGATCTGATAGCTCCTTGAAAGACCCCATCTGCAAAGCTGTCTTTATTAAACCTGGTTGGAAAATCACTCAGTGTGAAAATCTGTCCCCTGGGAGTGTTTCTCAAAAACAATCAGAGGCAGTTAATTAATTTTGCAGCTCTATAAGTTGTGAATAACAGTTCTCTTAACATTTTTCGGTAAAATCGATCAAGAAGAGAAGAGGGCTGCCATGGAATAACAGATAGGTAGGGGCTACAGGTGGGCTATGGCTCTGGAGGGCCTATTCCACAGATGTCTTTCCATTCCAGTTCCCAAGCAGCAGGAGCAGACCCTTTCTTTGCTGTGCTATTATCTGGCAAAGGACAGAAATACAGAGCAAAAACGATTTTTTTTTTAAGCACTAGTTTGTGACATTTCTATGCTTACAATCTTCAAGGGTAAACTCTTTAGACGGCCTAAAGATCACTATTAATGCCTGCATGACTTGGCTTCTGTGGATTTCTCTTATCTAATTTCTAGCCTGGCCCCTTCCTTTGCTGCAACCTTCCTGAAATACTTGGCAGTTCCCCAAACTCACTCAGTGCCTTTGCTCAAGCTTTTACATTTCCTGGAATCTCCCCTCCCCCTCCTAACAAACTCCTACTCATTTGTCAAGATTCAAACTAATTGTTGCTTCTCTACAGCCCCCAAACCACTTCTTAGGGATGAATCTCTCCCCACACATCACCTCTTTCCATCCCCTTGTGATGGAGATGATTATTACAGAGAAGACTTGAAAGTCATCATCAGGGAAGCCCAGAAAATTTACATTTCCCCATATTTTCTTCAGTCTTGGAAAACCAAGAGAGGGAAGTGGTGTGCCCAAGGCCGTGTGGCAAGTTACCAGCAGAGTTGAGGCTGAAAGCCAAAAATGCTTTCTCCTTACTTTGGGATTTGCTGAAGCCCAGCAGGCCTTCCCTTGGGCTTGACCATATTTTATGTTCATAAAAGTCTTCTGGATTCTCCCAAACCTCAGATCACTGAATTCTGCAGGGTCTGCTAAGATGGCAAAATTGAAGATCTTAGTGGCTCTTCGGAAAAGCCCTGGAATAAACATGTTTGGTATCCATGCTTAGACTTAAGACCTGGAACCACACACAATGGGAACCTCTAGAAGACTGCATGGTATAAGGGAGAGAGCATACCCTTTGGAACCAGACAGTCCTAGGTTTGAGTTCCAAATCTACCAGTTTTAGAACTTCAGGAAAGGTAAACTTTCTGGTCTGGGTTTCCTGGTGTTAAAAAAAAGTGGACAATCTTTTTACTGGGATTAAATAAGACAACCTCAATAAATTATCCAGAGCAAGATCTTAGCCTAAGTTTCTCCAAATGTAAAGTAAGAAGGAATTGATTACATGATTTCTGTGCCCCCGTAACACCTTCTTTCTCTTCTTGCTTTGATGAATTTTTCATTTATGTCTGTGGACTCCACACAAAAGCTGTCATGGGTATGGCCTACACAACAGAGATTTGACTCTCAGAGGAAGTGAAGAGAGTCTGGGAGGTGCCTGTGGAAATGCAAATTTGGTGACGAAATAGGACCTCCCTGGGTCTGATGATTTCCAAGATGCCACTGAGGTATAATTTCAGAGATGATGTGGAGAGGAGAGGCCAGCCCTTCCTCAAAGAATGGTTGTAACTAGTATGTTCATTCTACTGTATGGCAGCTGTCAGATTGGGGAAACATAAATATAGAGCAAGCTCAGTTAAGGGATGAGTGCACTGACCCTGGGAGACCTAATTTCTGGTCACAGCTTGACAGAAACTAGCCATGTAGCTTCTGGCAAGTCCCTCAAAGGTGTTAGCCTCTAAACCTCAGCTTTCTGAGAGTAAGAAAAGGGAATTCAAAAGGTGGCTTCTGAGGGGTTTTTTTGTTTTTTTTTTTTTTCATTTTGTTTGTTGCTGTTATTCTTTTCCAGATTATACCTCTCCTCTGACATTCAGCTCTAAATATTCATGTACCTCCTGGAAGTCTCCATCTGGATGAACCATAACCACTTCAACTGAACATATCCTGGGCAAACAAAGTAATTCATGCTCTTGATCCAAATTTTGTCCCAAAGTTATTTCCACCCCCTATACATCCTATCTCAGAGAATGACGTTGTTCTATATTCCTAGAAACTACACCATAAGTCTAAAGGCCACTTTAGAGGCCCTTCTCCTCTACACCCCGCATCCTATCAGTTGCCAAATCCTACCAAATCCAGCTTTAAAATAATTCTCCAATGGACCTTCTTCTCCCCCACCTCATTGCCACTTCTTAGTGGAGACCATTATTTCTTCTAATCATCTCCCAGCCTCTAGTTTTACCTAAATTTCTCCCACACTATGGCCAAAGTAATCTTTCTAAACAGCAATATGACCTGGGCACTCACCAACTTAAAATTTTTGGTGGCTCCCATCAAGAGGATGAAAGACTTTCCACGCATGTATTTAACTATTTGTATGTGAAAAGGAGTTTTGATCAGTTGAAAAGCCTAGGATCACTAGACCAGCTATCACTAGAAATAAATGAAAGAACAGAAAAATAAGAAGAGGCGGGAAATAGCAAACATTGAGTGTCCATACTATATCAAATACTGTGCTTTATATACCCTGTGTTGTCTCAACATTCAAAAAATATATGAGATATCTTAGGTCAGGTCTTCCCAGCATAGACTGAGATGGAGATGTGTGTGCAGGAAGTTTACTGGGGAGTGCTTGTGAAACCCATGCCTGTGGAAAGCAAGGAACGCAGAACTGAGCAGACAGAAAAGTTGAATTCTGGATGCATTTATTGCATAAAGCCTCAGCTGACTGAGGCGCTCTGGAGCTGGGATGCTCCTGAAGAGCCGCTCTAAATTGAGGCAGAGAGATGGGACTTCTATATTCATTGACCAACTGACCAGTTGTTAGATGTGGGTGGCCCTCAGGGAAGGAACTTGCTGAAGGCAGTGCCTCGAGATGGACTCAGCTGAGAGCTGGCAACCACTGATGCTTCCAGCAACTGGGGAATGACTGCTTTGGTCCTGAGGCAATCCGAGCAGCATATCACAGTATCCACTGGGTAACTTGTGGAGCATGATTTTATAGGTAGAAAATCTGCATCCCATCAACAATGTGACTTACCCTAGAGGTTATACAAGTTGTAAGTGAAGCTTCTGTGGCTCAAATTCGAATTTTTCTGATTCCATCCTCCTTTGCCTACCTATACTTTTCTAATTTGGAAAAAAATTTCACTAAAGTCAAACTTGAGCCCTCAGATACCTGAATGGCAGTATAAGCTGTCACACACATTAATCCTTTGAGGAAAAATTAGAGAAATAGTGAGGGCAGGTATTGAAAATCTTAGATAAAAATATCTTTTGACATCACTTATATGTGGGATCTAAAAAAAAAAAAAAATGATACAAATGAACTTATTCACAAAACAGAAACAGACCCCTAGACTTTGAAAACAAGTGTATGGTTACCAAAGGGGAAACTTGGGGTGGCAGGATAAATCAGGAGTTCAGGACTGCTATATACACACTGCTGCTGCTGCTAAGTCGCTTCAGTCGTGTCTGACTGTGCGACCCCACAGATGGCAGCCCACCAGGCTCCCCCATCCCTGGGATTCTCCAGGCAAGAACACTGGAGTGGGGTACCATTGCCTTCTCCAAATACACACTAGTATACAAAAAAAGAAAATCAACAAGGTACTATTGTATAGCACAGGGAACTCTGCTCAATATTCTGCACTAACCTATATGGAAAAGAATCTGAAAAATAATAGATATATGTGTATGTGTAACAGAATCGCTTCTCTGTACACCTGAAACTAAGACAACATTGTAAATCAATTACAGTAAGTTCCCTACATACCAACGAGTTCCATCCCAAGAGCGCATTCATAAGTTCAACTTGTTATTAAGTCCAACAAAGTTAGCCTAGGTATCCAACTAAAACAATCAGCCCTATAGAACTGCTCTGTAATAGGTTTATAACACTTTCCACACAAATATTACATTTAAAAAAACACACAAAAATAACATTTTTAATCTTACAGTAAAATACCTTGAAAAGTACAGTACACAGTACAACAGCTGGCAGACAGGCACATGTTCACATCTTTGAAAGTTTACAACTTAAAGGTTTGTATGTAGAGGGACTTATTGTACACCCCAATAAAAGGAAAATTTAAACTGAAAAAAAAGAAAGTCCTATAGATTACTGAGAAAAGACAGAGTAAGAATCAGGACCTGTGGAGTCTCGATGTGAAATTGAGGACAAGACAAGCAGGATCATGCTTATGGCAGGACCAGAATGAGTCTGTAGAAAACTGGCAGCTGAGAAATCCAGCAAAGCAGTGACCACAGACCTGGGCCAGTGGCCAGAAACGTTCTGAGAGCTAGAGAGCTCAGAGCGCTAATAGGAGAGGGACAGAGGGAGAGGAAGAAAGAGGCAGCCTAGGGTCAAAAAGGGGGCAGTTCTGAAGAAGAGGACAGGAAATACTAAAGAACTCAAGTCATAGTTGCCTACAGATATATACATAGAATATAGGCTGCAGAGCCCAGAAAGGACGCAATAGAGAGTCACAGATGCTTACAGATATATACATAGAATATAGGCTGCAGAGCCCAGAAAGAATGCGATGGAATGAGGGCACGGGGATCATTGCTGTTCTCCCTGATCTCTCATTACATGGCCTTCTTGTCCCTGGACTTTAAAGGGCTTTGATAATGGCTTTGCTAGGAAGCTTGTATTCCAGGCCAGCGGGGCAGGAGGTGGGAGAACTTATCATTCAAGTGCTGTGCTTGCTATTTATTTACTGTGTAACCTCAGGCAAGTTATTTAACTCTCTAAGCTTCATTTCCTCATGTGTAAACTGGGGATAATTGTCATGTCTAGGCCTGGTGCAGAGCTCAGGGGAGAAACAAGCTGTTTCTATTTTAGGATTCTCATAATCTTCCACACCCATGACCTAACGCACCTGTGTGGACAAACCAAATTTAGAACCCAGGCTCTTAAGGTAGATTCTTATATTTTAGAGAGTTTAGTAAATAACATGGGCAGCAACACGATTGCCTGCCTTTCTCCCAGCTTTCTGCCTCGTGTGGAAGTCCCTCCCAGGAGGAAGAGTGGACAATCTGAGATTTAGGGGAACATCTGCAGAAACCCTTGTGGGAGGCTCTAGCTCGTGGGCGATCTGAGGACAGCTGGGGCTCAGGTTGCCTGAGCAAGTAGGACTTAATACCCCAGGCACTTGGGGCCCAGTGAGACCAAGATTCAGCATTTAATGTCCTGCTTCTATCATTAGAACTGGGAGCTATAAGGCATCCTTCTCAAAGATAAGACAACATAAGTAGAGGCCTCCTCTTTGCAAGAGACGTAAGAGACGCAAGTTTGATCCCTGGATCAGGAAGATTTCCTGAAGGAGGAAATGGTAACTCACTCCAGTATTCTTACCTAGAGATTCCCACGAACAGAGGAGCCTGGTGGGCTGCAGTCCATAGGATCACAAAGAGCTGGACGCGACTGAAGTCACTTAACACACTTTTTTTTTTAGAGGCCTCCTCTCAATTGACTTATTTATGCCCTGGAAAATGTCGTATGATGGGAACTGCTCCTTACTGTTTCAATTCTGTTGTCTTGCTAAACAACACAAAGTTTAGAAACAGCAAAACTAAACAAGGAAATCTCTGTCTCTGGTTACAGTGTATAATTCTTTTACCTCATAGAATACCTTCTAAAACTTAGCAACTTAAACAGTCTCATGATCTTCCTTTGCTCTCTTTTCAAGGCCAGGTAATTAACATAATACTCTTTTTTTTCATCCATGCAGGTGGGACCTGACCAGGGTGGAACCCCTGCTGCCTGCAGTGGAGCTTTGTGACAACATAGACGGGTGGGAGGGGCAGGGGTGGGAGGAAGGCTTAAGAGGGACAGGATATACAGACACAATGATTCTCACTGTTGTATAGCAGAAACTAGCACAATTTTGCTAAGCAATTATCCACCAATTATTAAAAAAAAAGAATATATTATCTTCAGACAGAGGAAATAAAGAAGACTGTGTTCATAAACTAAGCAACGGATATAGCAACACATTTTTATGTATTATGTTAAATTAAAAAAAGCAAAAGTGTGTGCATACCTGTCATTTTAGTTACATGTGTGCTTACAGAATGAGCAGCCCACTGCAGCAAGAAAATAGTCCACTTAAGCGACTGCACAGTAAGGAGTGTTGCTTCCACTGTCTGCGTACTGTGCACTTGCATCTTGATAGTAATTATTTGGAAGTATCCCAACTATCAGAGCTTCCCAGGAGGTGCTAGTGGTAAAGAACCCACCTGCAAATGCAGTATACATAAGAGATGCGGGTTCGATCCCTGGGTCTGAAAGATCCCCTGGAAGAGGGCATGGCAACCCAATCCAGTATTCTTGCCTTGAGAATCTCATGGACAGAGGAGCCTAGATGGCTATAGCCGTTAGGGTCACAAAGTGTTGGACACGACTGAAGTGACTTAGCACACGTACACACAGCCCAACTATCAGATGTTTAGTTATGATGATACCCAAAGGCATTTTTAATTGAAATTTCATAACACAGCAAAACAATAAGTTGAGGTGACCAAACCCACACTACAGGATGAGAATAAGACCCCCATAGGTATTTTATATAGTTACACTTGAAGTAAATAATAAATGCAGTTATTATACTGTGTGATTTTGATATTGGCTTCAAATCTTCTCACACATGAGTTTTGCAAAACTGTATCAGGTGTAACCCTTAGTTACATGTAACCCTTAGTTACATAGTTACACTGTATCAGGTATGACCCTTAGTTACGTGTAACCCTTAGTTACGTGTAACCCTTAGTTACACAGTTCATGTTTTCATTCTGTTCAAATGTTTAGTTCTGATTCATATTTTATTTTATTGTTCCTGTTCTGTTTTATACACTGATATTTTTCTTGATCAAATGTGATAGTCTGTTCTGAGATTTTTTGATTGCTTCATCCTTTAAATATTGATTGCAGAAGGTTTATCTTTCTGTCTACAATTGCTTAAAATTCTTAATGGTTCATCATGTGCTTTGTCTCTAATTTATGCTGGAAATTTGCCGTCGGTCTTATGAAGAAGCCCAGGAATGATGTTCCTTTCCAGAGTGCCTGAAGCATTCTGTCCCAGGTCTCTGAGGATGGTCCCTGGTCTTGACCACAGGTAGTATTCCCTGTGCCTCACCTGCTGCAGCTTTGAGGTTCATCATTTAATCATTTACACCTACTTTCAGGAAATAATGAAAATGACAGACACCAAATGCAAAATGCCCACCAAATACTGCGCTGGACACCTTGAAGTGAAGTGAAGTGAAGTCACTCAGTCGTGTCCGACTCTTTGTGACCCCGTGGACTGTAGCCTGCCAGGCTCCTACATCCATGGGATTTTCCAGGCAAGAATACTAGAGTGGGTTGCCATTTCCTTCTCCAGGGGATCTTCCCAACCCAGGGATCGAACCCATGTCTCCTGCATTGCAGGCAGACGCTTTAATCTCTGAGCCACCAGGGAAGCCTGGACACCTTACTTGAATTAATGTCTTTTAGGTCTCCCAACAACCCCATGAGAGGGTGGTTGATCTTAACTCTGCTACTGATGAAGAAAGAAAGGCTTAGAGAGATTAAATAACTTGCCAAAGTCACATGGTTTATAAATAACAGACTAGGGACTTAACCTCAGGTCTGTCTGACTACAGAACTGAGCTCTTTTAACTTTCTAAAACTTTTTATTTTGTATTGGGGTTTAGTCTACAAATGTTGTGATCGTTTCTGGTGACTAGCAAAGGGACTCAGCCATACATGTATACATGTATCCGTTCTTCTCCAAACTCCCCTCCCATCCAGACTGCCGAATAACGTTCAGCAGAGTTCCATGTTATACAGTAGGTCCTCACTGGCTATCCATCTTAAATATAGTAGTGTGTACATGTCCATCCCAAAGTGGAAGTGTGAAAGTGAAAGTCGCTCAGTCATGTCAGACTCTTTGCGACCCCATGGACTATAGAGTCCACGGAATTCTCTAGGCCAGAATATTGCAGTGGGTAGCCTTTCCCTTTTCTAGAGGATCTTCACAACCCAGGGATCAAACCTAGGTCTCCCACATTGCAGGTAGATTCTTTACCAGCTGAGGCACAACCGAACGCCCTAGCTATTCCTTCCCCCCAACCTTCCCCGACTCTTTGGCAACCCTAAGTTCATTCTCTGAGTCTGTGAGCCTGTTTCTGTTCTGTGAGTAAGCTAATTAGTATCATTTTTTTTGAGACTGCACATATAAGGAATATCATACAAAATTTCTCCTTCTCTGACTTACTTCACTCAGTATGACAACCATGTCAAATGCCGAGCCCAAATTCTGAACCAGTCACTCTAGCACCTTATAAACAAAGATTTAGAGGAGATTTGCAAAGTTGAAAAGTTGTGACAAGGCTAGGAAACTATGGCAGATTTTATTTTCTTTCTTTAAAAATTTTCTTCAATATTGTGCTATATTTGCAATTTTTAAAAGAGGAGACAGAATCCTAATATTTAAAAACTCCACTTCCTAAATATTCTGCTCTTAACTAGTAGTGATAGCTGATAAAATAATTCAAGTGGTTGATAATTAAATGTGTTAGTCCTCATAAAATTACATGAAAAAAGAACGTTTGGAGTCATTATATTTTAACCAAGTGGAATGGTTTTCTCAGGGTTAGTGTTAGAACAAGCAAGTGGATGGAGAAGAGGAAGCTACTAAACTTCCTCCACCATCCTTCATCTGGGTCTGTCCAGATAATTCATTGTGCTCTCCAGTGACCCCAGCTAGGCTCTTCGCTGAAACTTTCTAGTCTATAGCTCATTGTTGGTTTTTTGTTTTGTTTGCTGCCTTTAAGAGCCCTTCTTTTATTGGGAAATAAATACAAACTGGTGGATCAGCCAACATATGTAGTTCTAGGGGCTACATATGTAAGAGGAAAGAGGCTCACTTTCTCAGAACTCAGCTAGGATGCTGCTGCTGCTGCTGCTGCTAAGTCACTTCAGTCATGTCTGACTCTGTGCGACCCCATAGACAGCAGCCCATCAGGCTCCCTGCCCCTGGGATTCTCCAGGCAAGAACACTGGAGTGGGTTGCCATTTCCTTTTCCAATGCGTGAAAGTGAAAAGTCAAAATGAAGTCACTCAATCGTGTCCAACTCATAGCGACCCNCCATAGACAGCAGCCCATCAGGCTCCCTGCCCCTGGGATTCTCCAGGCAAGAACACTGGAGTGGGTTGCCATTTCCTTTTCCAATGCGTGAAAGTGAAAAGTCAAAATGAAGTCACTCAATCGTGTCCAACTCTTAGCGACCCCATGGACTGCAGCCCACCAGGCTCCTCCATCCATGGGATTCTCCAGGCAAGAGTACTGGAGTGGGCTGCCATTGCCTTCTCCAGCTAGCATGCGAACTTCTCCCTTTTCCCTGGACTCGCTTCAAGTCAGTCCACTTCACTGGCATGATGACACAGGAATCCCTGTTCTGGACTGGCCCATTAGCATCTCAGACAATCATTGAATGATCTCACAGAAGGTGCAGTGCTCGTTCCCCAGCTCTGTCTCTCAGGGAAGCCCCTATGTTTGGAGACTGGATCTATTCAGAGAGAAAGGAGCATTTTGCTCCTTGCCAAGCTTTGCAGAAGAAGTGCTCAGTAATGTACCAAAAAGCCTTCCAGAATGACTGAAGACGAGGCCTTGGGTTGAGCTGTGATAAGAGGGAAGAATAAGGCTGACAGTGATTTTTTGGGGTTTCTAGAGTACTTCACAAATTATTGTCATATTTATCTATCTTGTCTAAGAAGGTAGATCAGGGACTTCCCTGGTGGTCCAGTGGTTAAGAATTCACCTTCCACTGCAGGGGATGGGGGTTCAACCCCTGATCATGGAGCCAAGATCCCACACGCTGCAGGGCAACTAAGCCTGCATGCCACAACTACCGAGCTGCGTGCTCTAGAGCCCATAAGCTGCAATGAAGGGCAGAGCATCACAAGAAGACCCAGTGCAGCAAAAAAAAAAAAAAAAAAAGCGGGAGTGGGGGAGAGAAGGTAGATCAGAGTTATGGGGGGCAGTGGTGCACAAGAAAAAGTTTGAGGTTGGTGCCTCAACAGCCACTGTTACTGGTTCCTGAGGCTTGTTCCTTCCTAGAAGGTGTGGGCTGATAAGGGCACTTCCCTCTTTCTAGTGGCTTATGCCGATAGAAGGCAAGCTAGCAAACTATATGGCTGCCATGTAGGGCAATTTGGTGGACATTAAAGAGTACCCCCAACCCTACCAAGAATGCTTCTCAAAGAGCTGCGGAGATTTCAGGGGCATGAGAAGTTCAGGGTCAGTTTCCAAAAAGGCCTCAGAAAGGGAGAGCTCTCCACACATTGGCTCTGAGGTCTGGAATGATGGCAAAAGCATCAGGGAAGTGAGAGGATTTCAGAGAAAAAATCCTCAGATTACGTATGCTCACAGATCTCTCTCCTCAGCCTCCAGGACTCCAGTGCTCTGAACCGGCTTAGAGCAGGCACTGATGTGGGAAACTTGGTAAAAAGCTTTGAAGTGAGCAATCTGATTAGCACAGATCAGGTAAGAGTCAGAAGACACTGCCAGTGGGCATCGTCACAGACTGTTCTGTGCTACGTACCCAGCTCTCTTCCTTGAGCCTGGGCACATTGATCTGCTCAGGAAGGTAACTTCCTGAGTTCTCAGGGGAAAGATGCTGGATAGAACCTGGGTCTAGATCTGAGTGACAGCCACCTCATAGTCTCATTTTCGCCCCCGTCTCCCCTCAACCCTACAACCCCAGGCCACGGCAGGTCATGGTCTGCTCAGCCTCCATATCAGACACCTGTCCCCAGTGAGCTTCCTCATCTCACCCCACAGGGCAGACCCCAGGGTGTTTTTCCCAGTGCTTTCCCCAGGCCAGTTTTAGACTCTGCAATCAAGTCTCCTAGGAGATGTTTCAGAGTTTGGGGGAATTTCATACTTTCATTTTGTTTTTTAGGGGTTTTTGTTTTGTGTGTGTGTTTTTTTTTTTTTTTGGTTGTTTTTTTTTTTTTTTTTTTTTTTTTTT
>SJYA01005094.1:13672-26876 GCA_006410615.1 Neotragus moschatus
TTTTTTTTTTTTTTTTTTTTTTTTGGTTGTTTGTTTTTTTTTTTTTACTTATCCAGATAAATGAACTCATCATGGGCTCCAAGTAGCCAGGTGGTCTGGACTGCTTCTCAGTGACCCTTTCCTGTGGGGCTGGCTTATATTATAGGGACCTCTGGTATGAGACCAGAGAATGGTCATTGGCTGGGAAGCTGGAATGCTCAGGGGCAGTCCAGAACCAGCAACCTTCAGGCAGGTCACTTTGCCATCTCTCACCTTAAAGTGTCAGAAGAGAGAGTAGCAAGCCTCAGGGGGATTTATACTGTCCTGTTTAAGAGCAGGAGATGACCTTATTGTGCAGCCCACCTGAGATTGCTTGCAGAGGGCTTTTTGTTCATAGACACATGGTCCTCCTTGCTCTCAGGGAGGGGCTCCACATAGGCAAAGGGAAGGAAGTGGTGCTTTGTGACAAACGATGAATGTGTGGGCCAGAAATTGTACTCATCTGGATGCTCCTGTTGCCTATGCCTGTCTCTGTGCCAAATGGAATGTTCTATGGATAATGGGCTATTGATCAACACAAGCTTGAAGACTGGTTAGGATTCTTGTCCAGTGTCATGTGAAGGCTTTTGAATATGAGTCTGTAAATACAAAGCATCGTCACCGGTATATCTTTTGTTGCTGATCTGTCAGAGTCTGTTCTTAGTAGCTGACGAAGCAGCTTGGTGTATCAAGTTAATAACTGCAAACCTCAGGTTAGTCACCTTGCCCCTTAGGTTTTAAAATAGTTTCCTGTGACAGTTGGAACAAAGCAGCTATAACAAATTACCACAAACTTGATGGCTGAACTATAGGATTTTGTGGATATTCTTTATCAAATTGGGAAATTCCCCTTCCCCCATTTCTAGCTGGTCGAGAGTTTAAATCATGAAAACCTGTTCAATTTTGTCAAACGTTTTCCTTCATCTATTAATGTGATCATGTGAGTCTTCTTTAACCTGTTGATATGATGGATTAACTGATTTTCACATGTTAAACTAGTACCTGTGATAAATCCTATTTTGTTGGAAGTATACAGTTTTTTTTTCCTCCTTGTAGTTCTAACAGTTTTCACCTTATTATTTGAGCTCTGTTGTTAGGTGCATACATGTTAAGGATTACTATGTCTTTGTGGAGACTTCTTTGTCATTATGTGATACCCCTCTTTATTCCTTATAGCTTTCCTTACTTTGATGGCTTGCCTGTCAGAAATTAATATAGCCACATCTGCTTTCTCTTGATTAGTATTCTTTTCTTTTTCCATTCATTTACTTTTAATTGTATATGNATGTTAAGGATTACTATGTCTTTGTGGAGACTTCTTTGTCATTATGTGATACCCCTCTTTATTCCTTATAGCTTTCCTTACTTTGATGGCTTGCCTGTCAGAAATTAATATAGCCACATCTGCTTTCTCTTGATTAGTATTCTTTTCTTTTTCCATTCATTTACTTTTAATTGTATATGTGTTTATATTTAAAGTGGGTTTCTTGAAGACATGTAGTTAAGTCTTGTTTTTGGATGCACGCTGACAATCTCTGTCTCTTAATTGGTTCATTTAGACTGTTAACATTCAAAGTGTTTACTGATATTGTTGAGGTAATATCTACCATGTTTGTTACTATTTTCTATTTGTTAACCTCATTCTTTGTTGAGCTTTTTGTCTTCCACTCTTTTTCTGCCTTTTATGGTTTTGATTGAGCTTTTGTAAGATTTCATTTTTTTCTTTCTTAGTATGTCAGTTATACTTCTTTTTTTTAAACTTCGTTTATTGATTGCCCTAGATTTTGCAATATGCATTTACAACTAATCCAAGCACAGTTTTAAATAACACTATACTGCTTTATGGCTAGTATGAGTACTTAATAGTAGCAAAATAATCCCAATTCCACCCTCCTGTGATTTGTGTATCATTGCTGTCATGCATTTCACTTATATATAAGCATATACACACAAGGCATCTGCCTAAGCGTACATAATTTGGTATATTGTTTATGAATTGTTGCCATTATTTTTTTGAACAATGTGTTATCTGTTAGCTCAATTAAGAATAAAAGAAATTAAAGCTTCTATTTTTACCTTCACTTATTCCTTCTCTGATACTCTTTCTCAGTAGATTTGAGTTTCTGACCTTTACTATTTTCCTTCTCTCTAAAGAAATTCTTGTAACATTCCTTACAAGTCAGAACTATGGCAACAAATTCCCTTCATCTCTGTTTGTCTGAAAATATCTTTATTTCTCCTTCACTTTTGAAGAATAACTTCACAGGATACAGAAAATTATAAGCTGGTGGTTATAATTATATAATTATAATTATATTTATACAATTATATATGTATTTATATAATTATAATTCTATTTATATAATTATACATGTATTTATATAATTATAAGTTTTTTTTCTCAACACTTTTATTTTATTTTTTTATTTTTTTTAGTTTTTTTTATTTCAAGTGTACATGAGCTCCCAATCTTGACCCCCCCCCCNCCTGGCTATTATAAACAGTGCTGCTATGAACATTTCCTCAACACTTTTAATATTTTATTCCATTCTCAATTGTTGCTTGCAGTTAATTCTTTTCAAGTTAAAGAAATGTGAAGACTTAGAGAAGACATATATTGTGACACTAGTGACTTTACGTTAAAAGTTTTTAAGTACTAGGAAGTATTTCCTCAATTTCTTATGCATTTCACAATTAAAACTACAGTCATGACCCACTTTTAAGTTTAATCTTTTTCTCACTTTTTTACATCTAGACAAGTAACAAAACAATAAATCAAGGGACTTCCCTCATGGTCCAGTGGTTAAGAATGCACCCTGCAATTCAGGAGATGTGGGCTGGATCTCTGGACAGAATGCTAAGACCCCGCATGCCACAGAACAACTAACCCCAAGCAATGCAACTGCTGCGGGTCCACAACCCACAAGAAAGATCCCACATGACGCAACTGAGACCTGATGCAGACAAATAAATATTTTAAAACCCAATGAATCAAAACTCTGATATATACCATTTTCCTCATTTCATGGCATATATACTCTCACCCTGGCTGATTTCAAGCTACCAGCATGATGTCATTGAATGCAAAGCTGGGGAAAGCCATGCAGCAGCACCCATGATAGGATATTTTGTTCCCATGACAGAGAAACAATAGATGTAATGTTCTCAAGAGCATAAAGAATAGTAAGATGTAAAATAATTAAGAAGTAATGAGTTTTGAGTTTTGAGTTCCCTCAGTTTTGGGTGTATTTTATTTAATTGCAAATTTATATAATTCCATTTTTAGTAACATAATGTTTATCGATAACCAGCTCACAAGCTTTCTGAAACTTTAACAACTGGCTCTCATGAGTTGATCCGTGCTGACTCCAGCACAGCACTGGGTAGTGTTGTGGGCAGGATAGTTGGGTGCCAAGTGTTTATGTACGCGGAAAGGGGAATGATGAGAATAAAGAGCACTGTCACTATGTCACCAGCTCTTATTACCCTTATCCTCTTAAGGAGGCCCATTGGAAAGTGACTTTGACCTGTTATATGGATTTTAAAAATACCTGTTGCAGGGCTTCCCTGGTGGTCCAGTGGTTAAGAACCCGCCTTGTAGTGGATTCTTAGGCAGGGGACGTGAGTATGGGAAGACCTCACATGCCATGGGGCAACTGAGCCCATGCACACAATGACTGAGGCCAAAAACCCAGAGCACTAGAGCCCCAGCTCCTGAGGCCTGTGCTGTGCGGCCAGAGGAGCCATCACAGCGAGAAGCCTGAGCACCACGGTTCAGAAGCCCCCGCTCCCTGCAGCTAGAGAAAGCCCAAGCCCAGCAACGAAGGACAGGACCAACACAGGACCCCCCCCCCCCTCAAAAGAAAGTACCGGTTACAACTGCATCTCAAAGTTTCCTTGTGAGCCAGTAATAGTGTGTTTCATATTTATTGCTTAACTTATGGAAAAGTATAACATTTTCCGTCAGTTTTAGTCCCTTCTCCTCAACAAAAAGATTAGGTGCAAGTTCTAAAATAAGGCAGTCCCTCCAAACAGAGCATACTACTACTACTAAGTCGCTTCAGTCGTGTCCGATTCTGTGTGACCCCATAGATGGCAGCCCACCAGGCTCCGCCGTCCCTGGGATTCCCCAGGCAAGAACACTGGAGTGGGTTGCCATTTCCTTCTCCAATGCATGAACGTGAAAAGTCAAAGTGAAGTCACTCAGTCGTCTCCGACTCCCAGCAACCCCATGGACCGCAGCCCACCAGGCTCCTCCATCCATGGGATTTTGCAGGCAATAGTACTGGAGTGGGGTGCCACTGGAGCTCACTAAATTCTACCACGATGTACCCAGCAGGGAAACTGGGTTTCTGCCAGGTGACCCACCCTTGCCCACCTCCATCTCTCTGTTATTTTGGCACCAGGACCTGACTGCATGGAGAGATGTTCTCTGAAATTATGGAACAAATCAAAAGTAAAATGTCCATCAGCTAGTAAAAGTCAATAACTCTTGTGCAGGGGTCATGCTAGTCTTCTCTGTATTGTTCCAATTTTATTTACAGGGGAACAATGGAGAAACAGACATGGAGAATAGACTTATGGACCTGAGGAGAGGGGAGGAGAGGGTGAGATGTATGGAAAGAGTAACATGGAAACTTACATTACCATATGTAAAATAGACAGCCAACAGGAATTTGCTGTACGGCTCAGGAACCTCAAACAGGGGCTCTGTATCAACCTAGGGGGGTGAGGTGGGGAGGAAGACAGGAGGGAGTTTCANTATGGAAAGAGTAACATGGAAACTTACATTACCATATGTAAAATAGACAGCCAACAGGAATTTGCTGTACGGCTCAGGAACCTCAAACAGGGGCTCTGTATCAACCTAGGGGGGTGAGGTGGGGAGGAAGACAGGAGGGAGTTTCAAAAGGGAGCAGATATTTGTATACCTATGGCTGATTCATTCTGAGGTTTGATAGAAAACAGCAAAATTCTGTAAAGGAATTATCTTTCAATAAAAAATTAATTAATTAAAAAAAAAAGTAAATCATCCAAGTACAACCGGAGCTAACTCATCCAAATTTGGGGTAGCCTGACACAACTACATCTTTTCTTTGCACTATAATAAGAGTTACCAGACAGAACCACACAGAGAAGCTTGACATCCCTTTCCCGGAGACAGCTAAGAAAGGGAGAGGGGGGAGGACATTTCTGCCAAGGCTGGGGGTTTGACCGAGGTGATTACACAGATCCCTTCCCGGCTCTTGCAGCGTAACCACCTGACTCTGACTTCTTGGGAAGAGCAGAGTGACTTCAGGCTTGAAAGAGATGACCAATCCTTGAGGCACAAGCAGAAAAAGCCCCAGTGAGACAGGAAGCCTGCTGGTTTCTGATGCATGAACTAGACAGTAGAGGCAGCACTTGGCTGGCGCAGAGCTCTCTCTGCTCTGGCTGGTGTCTGAGAGCAGCTGTCGGGCTCTCACCGGACTCCCTTCCTTATCCTCACTGGCTGATGGATCCCAAAGGGCTCCTCTCCTCGAATGTCCTGCTGTTTTTCTCTCTGATCATTGAGCTGAGCTGCAGAACAGGTAAGTGTTCATCTGTTTGAGGGCTTGGGTCCTAGGATTACCTACCAGGAATCAGCTATAGCCACCTAGACAGAGAGAGAACTCAGCGGCCAGGGGTTGTTATTTGGCTGCGGGTAGCGGGCAGGAGGGGCGGGGGAGGGCTGTGATCTGCTGCCTCTTCCTCAGAGATGGAGTTCCTCCTGCCTCTGTCAAAGAGGAAGGAAGAATGTGAGTTACTGGGCTCCTGGGTCCAAGGCTTAGCCCCGCCAGTCCTAGCTTCCAAGGAAACCAGGAGTTCCAGTCAAAGACACTGGTCACATTCTAGACCAGCCTCTCTGGGTGAGAGGCTGCAGTCAAAGTCCTGGCTGAGTAGTTGGTTTTGTCTGAGTATCCTTCGGGCAAAGGCACAGGCTAAGGGAATGAGCTAGAGAGAGGGAGCTCTGGGGGAAAATTACTCCTACAACCCTGTCCTGGATGGGGATCTTCACACACACACAAGCAGACAAACCAAAAACACGTCCACCTACAAGAAAGGGCTGTAGCGGGAAGAGAGGGTAAAAGTGAAAACCCCAGGCAATGGTTGGGAACAGACAGTGGCCACAGCGTGGTTGTGCTGGTGGCTACTTTCCTGGAAGTAGCACTCCAAGGCAGCAAGAGGGGAAGAGGCCAGGATTTTTGGAGCCCAAGGCTGCTTACAGTTAGTGAGAAATGTAAATCAGGAATGCTCAGAGTCAGAGTAGCTTCAGTATAGAGCCAAAGTGTTTGGAACTGAGCTGTGCTCCTATCTTTCTGGTTTGCTGGCATTCTCTTGTTTAGTAGTTTTGTGAATTACTCTGTTTAGAGCTTTGAGAAAAGGTGTTTGAAAAAGAAAAAGCCAAGTAAGGAGCAAATTTTGGGCTCACTAAGGAGTGGGTGAGCATCTCCTTTCTGCTTAAATGCCTTCAGACTTTGTTTAGACTGTGGGAGGCAGCCTAAAGTGGAAGCAGCATTAGGGAAAGAGGGAAAATCCTGAGGCTCTGGATGTTTTGTTCTTGGGGTTTTCAAGACCGCAAATCCATTATGGACTTTTCCGGGAGAAGCCCAGAAATGTGCTGAGGTTATCTGAGGGGCTGCACTTGAGATTGATTTTTTTGACAGATTCCCAGATGAATAGCTCTTCCTTGGCCCTGCATTTCTTCAGAATCAGGCAGACTGATGGCTCTTGCTGCCCAAGGTCTCAGAGAGCAGTAATTGAACTCCGCGTTCAGAAAGCTATATGGAACTACTTTAAGCCATATGAGGAGATGGCTCAGATGGTAAAGAACCGGCCTGCAATGCAGGAGACCCAGCTTCGATCCCTGGGTTAGGAGGATCTCCTGGAGAAGAAAATGGCGACACACTCTAGTATTCTCGCCTGGAGAATTCCGTGGACAGTGGAGCCTGGCGGGCTACAGTCCACGGGTTCGCAAAGAGTTAGACGTGACTGAGACTAACACTTCACTTCACTTCAGGAAGAGTCAAACCTTTCCGGGGGCACCCCATTCACGACTCCACCATTTTTGGAATACTTTTTGGTGACTATCAGGAGTGACGGGTTAGAACAGTGAGCTGAACTTCTCTATCCCTGTGCTGACTTGCCTTCTGGTCAGTCTGGCCCTGGGATCTCAGGTTCTGCTGACAGCTGCTGCAGGAATAGCTTCCGAGGCCACTGGTTAGTAAGAAACAGCCCAGCCCCTTAAAGGCGTGTCTGTCCAATCAGCAGCGTTCATCTTTCTTACGCTTGTCTTCTCTGAAATATGTACAAAAATTTTATACTATTTTTATTTTTAAACATGCACTCTCTTGTGAAACCCCAATGAAACCCAGACGGAAATGCTTTGCAAATGGGACAGGTCAACCATGACAGATTTACCCAGCCAAGAAGCCCACTTCTTGTAAAATTAGTGCCCACTCCTCTTCCCATCTCTACTCAGCTCACCTTCCAATTCCCAGTCAAAACTGTAAGAATCAAAAAGTCCACATGTCCCTTCCCCCAATGAACTAAAATCTCCATTTCCCTGAGTGATACATTTTTTAATAGGCTTCTCTTTTTCAGAGCAGTTTTGGGTTCACAGCAAAATAATTGAAAAGTACAGAGATTTCCCACGGCCCTCACATACACATAGCCTCTCCCATTATCAGTATCTCCCACCAGAGTGGTGCGTCTGTTACAACTGATGAATCTGCTCCAGTAGGATTTTTTATTCCTTCATTCAGGTCCTCCCCACTTTCTTCACACACATAAGAGGAAAAGTGAGGGGCAAGTTGGGGGGTGGGTCTAGACTTTGCCCAATCTTGTGTATTCCCTGTCCCATTCTACTCCAATATTTAGATCTAGGCACTTTTATTTCTTGAAAGTTTTAATACTGTGACATAATGCCACTGACTTCACTATCTCCGGTGTTAGACTGGAAATCAGAACTTTAGGGCTATTTGGTTTTATCCATAGATTGACTGTGGACAATCCCATTCAGCAACTATCTAATAGGATACATGGTATGCCTGGTGCTAGGTGACGTGTGGGGGGTAAAATGAACAACCACAGCCTCTGCCCAGAACTTGGCACAGAATCTGGCACACGAGAGCCCTTCATCTTGTTGAATGATTAATAATAGTATGTACAGAATTTTCTTGCTATATATCAAACACTGTTGTAAGTGCTTTATGTATATTATTCATTTAATTATACCAACTCTATGAGTTGGTATTGCTACATTATGATTTTATAAAAGAGAAAAAAGAGACACAGAGTAGTTAGAAATTTCTCCTTAATCACACAGCTTGACTCCAGAGGCCTCAAGGAATGAAACTGGATAAGCGTATGTTTAGGGAGGAGAATCCTAAAATTTGTATTCAGGTCCCATGGTAAAAATTAGACTGTGCTGTCGATAATTGAACCATATGTATTGATGTTAATTGAATTGAAATTAAATATAGGAATTCACAAAAGGAGAGAGAAGTTGGATAAATCAGAGAAGGAAGTAGAAGGCATATGGAAGTATTTGATCCAGGATTTGGAAAGTAGATAGAAACATCTTTCATCATGTAGTTTTGTTTTTTTTTTTTAATTTTTTTGTTAACTAGTTTTTNATGTTAATTGAATTGAAATTAAATATAGGAATTCACAAAAGGAGAGAGAAGTTGGATAAATCAGAGAAGGAAGTAGAAGGCATATGGAAGTATTTGATCCAGGATTTGGAAAGTAGATAGAAACATCTTTCATCATGTAGTTTTTTTTTTTTTTTAATTTTTTTGTTAGCTAGTTTGTTTATGGAGGAGTATCCTACGTAGCTCTATAAAACTTCAACAGTATAAAAGGGTATTGAAGAGAGATTTGTCTTCCTGTTATAGTGGTAAACAAAACAGGCACAGACCCTACTCTTAGAAGCTTGTAGTTGCATAAGGATAAGAAGCATTGAATGAGAGTTAGAAGTGTGATGGGTGATATGAAAGGAGGGACCCAGAGTGCACTGGGAGCGCACGGCAGAGAAGCCGTATCTCAGCCAAGGGCCAGACGTAGAGGCCTGAAGGGCAGAAGGAGGTAGCCAGGCAGATAAAGCGCAGTGACCGGCTTTCAGGCTGGGGAATGGTAAGCACAGATATTCTAAGATAGAAAGACCCAGCAGCATCAAGGAATGGGACTAGAAGGACACCTGGCAGGACTTCAATAGAAAAAGGAGACTTAGACACATTATCTTTTCTTTGTGAGCCCAGATTTCCCATAAGAACTATGAGGGCTCTGAGTCCTCTCTGAAAGAAATGCTATAGCAAGATGCCAGTGTCAGGGCTGCCCCCACCAAAAAAGGTTATCATTAGGTAGAGTCCCATCTTCTGAAAGAGTTGGCCAAATGCTACTAATTTTAGGAAAATATCCATGGGCTCATGTGAATCACTCTACTTTCTAAGTAGAATTGCCCTGGAAGGAAAGTGAGTTGGTGTTAACAGCTACAAATGTTTCCTCCAGACTCTTTTAGTAAACAGGGTCTGACTGAATCACAAACCCACTGGAAAACACTCATCAGGCAGTAGGATGTTTCAGGAGCTCGTACTCTACTTGAAGGGTTTTATGAACCACTTTAAAGTCCCCACGTGTTTTTCCACTCTTGCTCAGGTGTCAGTGAGGTCACACACCCCCTACAGACCCGGCCACTCACACACTCAATGTTGCATCATCATTCTTAAGTGGGTTGTGGCGTGTGAGGGTCTGTTCTTAATGAAGATTCCATTCCCCGTGACCAAGTCTGCTTAAACCGCTCACCCTGTCATTCTCATCTGCCCTCTCATTCCCTCTTAACCTCTTCTTTTCTATAAAAAAATTTAAAAAAATTTTTTTTTTCTTTTCTTAGCTACTTCTTGCCCCATCCTCTGTCTCCTCTTCTCCTGGCTCCTTTCCATTTCTAAATTCCAGAAACAACCACGGTGTAGAGTCTGTTGGATTAGGTGGGTGGAAAGGACACACACGACACAAGGGAGGGTGGAGGCTTATGGTCTATAAATGGGTACCATTTACATTTTCTTCTTCTCCATATCTAAATTGATCTAAAAAAATAAACAGTGTGATGGTAATTCTCAACCTTGATTTGAAGCCCAGACTCCTTTGAGAAGTGACATTCATGGCTATGCTCCCAGAAAAAATATACATATGCTTACCTATAGGACTTCTATATTCAATTTAGGGGGCCTGTATACCATGTGATATTTCTATTTGCATGAATGGTTCTAGTTTTCTGCTATCCCTTTATTGGTAGAAGTTTAGGCTCAGGATTCTTTTTTTTTTTTTCTTTTTATTAAAAATTTTTTAAATATAAATGTATTTTAATTGGAGGCTAATTACTTTAAAATATTTTATTGGTTTTGCCATACATCAACATGAATCTGCCATGGGTATAGATACACGTGTTCCCCATCCTGAACCCTGCTTCCACCTCCCTCCCTGTACCATCCCTCTGGGTCATCCCAGTGCACCAGCCCCAAGCATCCTGTATCCTGCATCAAACCTGGACTGATGATTCATTTCTTAAATGATATTATACATGTTTCAATGCCATTCTCCCAAATCATCCCATGCTCTCCCTCTCCCACAGAGTCCAAAAGACTGTTCTATACATCTGTGTCTCTTTTGCTGTCTCTCATACAGGATTCTTGAGTATTATATGTACCACATTATCTGGACAGCCAGGCATCCATAAGTGCAACTAGAAGGAATTTCAACATGTTCTCTTACATATCTTTGTAAAAATAAAATACTAGCACCAAGAATAGCATTCCTGTCTAATAAATTAAGCAACTGCTTAATTAGGCACTCTATTTCAAGAGTTGATTTAATAGCAATATGCAAAAGAACAAATGCTAATTGTCTTTCCACCATTCCTTAATAGTTATGTGCCAGGAATTCCCTATCAATCCAGTGGTTACAACTCAGTGCTTTCACTGCTGGGGGCCGGGGTTTAATCCCTGGCTGGGGAAAATAAGATTACCACAAGTCACATAGCATAGGGAAAAAAATTTACAAGAGCCAAACCATTCAAATCCGAATTTTCTTTTTCCCAACCTTTAAATCTCTAGTCTGATATCAGCAGGGCCCTTTGCAGGATATCAAAGCATTTTGCTATCAAGAACATCAGAATCTGTTTGCCCAAATTTCCAACAACCCATCTTAACCACAAGTTAATTGTAACTTCTCTAGGTGTCTGCATTATTTAAGCAGACAGTTTTATTGTACTCTTTTGACTTTCTTATCAACTAGAACAATCTGTGCTCTCTCTGAGTCATGGGCTCCTTCTTTTATGAACATTAGCTTATGATTAAGTTCAGTTATGAAGTTCAGCCACATATGGGTCAAAGCTAAATAAGAGAGATTTTAGTCAGGTAACATGGCTTTCATCATTCATAAATTGAACAGATATTTATTTAAAACCTATTATATGCCAACCACTGCTGTAGGTCCTAAGGAAAAAGCAATGAACAATACGAACTTCTTCCTTTTGAGAAGCTGGCATTCTAGTAGGGGGGGAGACAAAAATAAAAATGACCAAATATACAGTATAACATCAGACAGTGATAAATGCAGCAAGAAAGGATAGGATATAGATAGGATCTCAGAGCAGGTCTTTCAGAAAAGATGATTTTTTTGGAGCAAAAATCTAAAAGAAAATGAGAGTATGAGCTCTTTAGATACATAAGGGAAGAGATTTCCTGAAAAAGAAAGAACAATAAATGCAAAAGCTATGAGACAAGAATGCTATGGATGAGTTAGGGACCAGCTGGAGCTCGTGTGGCCATAGTGTAGCGAGTGAAGAGTAGATAGGAGATGGAGTCAGAGAGGTCCAAGGGACTGGATTATTCAGAATCTTTGAAGCCATAACAAGGACTATGGATTTTGTTTCTCTTTGAAGAGAGATAAAACCTGGCATAGTTTTAACAAGTTTCTCTGTCCATTGTATAGATGCAGGAAGATTTGTTGGAAGACAAAAGAAGTGCCAGGCCTGTGATGATGGTGGTAGAAATGAAGAGGGTTGGAAGTTCTCAGATGCCGGATATATTGTGAAGGCAGAGCCAACAGGATTTGCTGATAGATTGAATATGGAATATGAAAGGAAGAAAGGAGCCAAGGGTGATTCCAGTGTCTTGGCCTGGGAATTGTAATGTTGTTTGCAGAAGAGGCTACCGAATCAAGAGTTCATTTGCTAAGTCTAAGATGCCCTTTAGACCTCCAAACATTAATGCCAATTGGGGTAGGCAGTTTGGAGTACAATGAAAGATTTGGATGGAGATACATCTCTAGAAGCATTCCAGAAACCTGTGAAACTAGGCAACTATTAATAGATAGGTGTGACTGGGAAAGAGAAGTCTGAGTACTGATCCCTGGAATGCTTCAATTTTAGAGGTCTTTAAGAGCAGAAGGTTTTAGTCAAGGAGACTGAGAAAGGGCAGCCAATGAAATAGGAAGAAAACCAAGAGAGTGTATTGTTCTCAGGGCCAAATGAAGACAGTGTTTCAATGGGAGATGTGAATTTTCTCAGCACTCTTGAGAAAGTGAGATGAAGGTGGAGAATTGACTTAGTATCATGGGGTATACAGTGACCTTGGCAAGAATGGTTTCAGTGAGGGGTAAAGAAGAAGGCTTATCTGGAGCGAGTACAAGGGAAAAATAAGTCAGGAGATGGGAACAGAAGGGATAAGTACACATTAAAGAACTTTTGGATAAAGGAAAACAAAAAATGGGAAATTGGCTGGGGATGGACCTGGGATCAGGGTTTTTAAGATAAGGGAAATTACATGTTGGTATGTCGGGTGTTAATAGAAATAACCCACAGTGTACCATAACAATAACAAAATTGATGATGCAAAGGGTTGCAGAAGTTGCAGGAGCAAAGCCTTGAAGTGGGTGAGTGCTCCACAAAGGAAGAGGCTCGCCTTACCCAAGAGCAGAGACCATCCATCCAAGTATGTGGGTTGACTTGGTAGTGGGAACAAATGGAAGCTCTCTTTTGTTCTTTTCCTGTTTCAGTGAAATGTGAGGCAGGTTCATCAACTGAGGTTGTGGGTTTGAGGAGAGAGGAGGTGTTAAAAAGTCAGCAGTAGGATTACTTACAGTGGTTTGAAAGGTTTGGGTGTGT
>SJYA01005095.1:0-27642 GCA_006410615.1 Neotragus moschatus
GTTCTTAAATGCTGGAAGTGCAACATTAAAAATCATTCATTCACCAAATATTTATGCAGCAACTATTTTGCGTCTGGCATTTCTAAGCAATGACTAAGACAGACATTTGGATCTTCCTATTGTGGAATGCAAATTCTGGCGAAGGAAAGGGGCAGATAATAAGAAAACAGAGTGAGAAGAAAGAAGGAAAGAAGAAGGGAGAGGGGAAAAGGGAATGACAGAGGGATGGGGAAGAGAAGGAAGGAAAAGAGAGGCTTGAAATCAGCCCCAGTAAGACTGCTCACACCACTTACAGACTGCAAGCAGGGTCCTTCCCAAGGGCTGATTGTTAAACATTCACATCAGGTATTGACAAAAGAGACAAAGTGAAACGGACAGAGAGCCCAAAAAGGGACCCACATGTACATGGACACTGGTTTTTTCACGCAAAGGTATGGAGAAAAGATGGTCTTTTTAACAAATGGTGCTATAACAACTTGGGTATTCAAATTAATAATAATCCATACTTTATTTACATCATTTATAAAAATGAACTGAAAATAGATTAAGTATAAAAGCTAAAATGTTAAAACTTCTAGAAGAAAATACAGAAGAAAATCTTTATGACCTTGGGCAGGCAAAGATTTCTTAGCTATGATGTCAAAACTACAATTCAAAAAAGGACAAATTGGATTTCATCAAAATTTAAAACTTCTGGTCTTCAGAGGACACAATTAAAAGAATGAGAAAACAAGATAGAGATTGGAAAAAATATTTATTTGCACAGAATATATTTGATAAGAAACTTACACCCAGAATAAAGAACTCTCAAAATTCAGTAATTTAAAAAAAAGTGATTCAATAAAACAGTGACCAAATGGTTTGGATACTTCTACAAAGAAGTCATGTGGATGACAGATAAACACATGAAGAGATGTCCAAAATCAATAGCCATTAGGGAGACGCAAGGTAAAACTGCAACATATCTGTTTTAAAAGCAAAATCAAAAGGACTGACTATGCCAGGTGTCAGCAAGGATGTGCAGAAGCTGGAACTCTCCCACTCTGCTGGCGGGAGTGCAGAATGGAGAGCAGTTTGGCCATGACAGAGTCAGACATCCATGTACCACGTGATCCAGACACTGCACTCCGAGGTTCCCATGAGAAACAAAAATGCGCGTCCATGCAAAGACTTATACAGAAATGTTTGTAGCAACAGTTAAACCTGGGTTTAAAAGCCCTAAACTGGAAATAACCCAAATGTTGATCAACAGGTGAACAGGAAAATTCTGACACATGATGAAATACTATTCAACAATAAAAAAGAAGATGCAACTATATGGATGAATGTCAAAAAAATTGTGCAACACCATTTTGAAAATAAATTTGTTTGAATGTGTATTTTAGTAAAACTTTGAAAAGAAAAATAAGTGAATCCATGGACACCAAGAACCAATGCACTTAATTAAATGTGAAAGAGAATATAAGAAAGAGATTAAGTTGTTGAGCAGAGGTGGCAAGAATACACAGAAGAACTACACAAGAAAAGGTCTTCACAACCCAGATAACCACAGTGCTATGATCACCCACCTAGAGGCAGACATCCTGGAGTGCGAAGTCAAGTGGGCCTTAGGAAGCATCTCTATGAACAAAGCTAGTGGAGGTGATGGAATTCCAGTGGAGCTATTTCAAATCCTGAATGATGATGCTGTGAAAGTGCTGCACTCAATATGCCAGCAAATTTGGAAAACTCAGCAGTGGCCACAGGAATAGAAAAGATCAGTTTTCATTCCAATCTCAAAGAAAGGCAATGCCAAAGATTGTTCAAACTACCGCACAATTGCACTCGTTTCACACACTAGCAAAGTAATGCTCAAAATTCTCCAAGCCAGGCTTCAACAGTACATGAACTGTGAACTTCCAGACATTCAAGTGAGATTTAGAAAAGACAGAGGAGCCAGAGATCAAATTGCCAACATCCGTTGGCTCATAGAACAAGCAAGAGAGTTCCAGAAAAATATCTAATCCTGCTTTATCGACTATGCCAAAGTGAAAGGCTGCTGTGGATCAGCCTCCTGAACTGGATCAGCCTGTTGTGAACTGCCACCTGAACAACCTGTATGCAGGTCAATAAGCAACAGTTAGATCAAAACGTGGAACAAGGGACTGGTTCCAAATTGGGAAAGGAGTATGTCAAGGGTGTATATTGTCATCTTGCTTATTTAACTTCTACGCAGAATATATAAGGTGAAATGCCAGGCTGGATGAAACACAAACTGGGATCAAGATTGCCAGAGAAATATCAATAATCTCAGATATCCAGATGACATCCTTATGGCCGAAAGTGAAGAGGAACTAAAGAGACTCTTGATGAAAGTGAAAGAGGAGGGTGAAAAAGTTGGCTTAAAGCTCAACATTCAGAAAATTAAGGTTATGGCATCCGTCCCATCACTTCATGGCAGATAGGTGGGAAACAATGGAAACAGTGACAGACTTTATTTTCTTGGGCTCCAAAATCAGTGCAGACGGTGACTGCAGCCATGAAATTAAAAGAGACTTGCTCCTTGGGAGAAAAGCTATGATGGGCCTAGACAGCATATTAAAAAGCAGAGACATTACCTTGCCAAGAAAGGTCCGTCTGGTCAAAGCTATGGTTTTTCCAGTAGTCACGTATGGATGTGAGTTGGACTATAAAGAAAGCTGAGCACTGAAGAATTGATGCTTTTAAACTGTGATGTTGGAGAAGACTCTTGAGAGTCCCTTGGACTGCAAGGAGATCCAACCAGTCCATCCTAAAGGAAATCAGTCCTGAATGTTCATTGGAAGGAAGGATGCTCAAGCTGAAACTCCAATACTTTGGCCACCTGATGTGAAGAGCTGACTCCTTGGAAATCCCTGATGCTGGGAAAGATTGAAGGTGGGATGAGAAGGGGACAACAGAAGATGAGATGGTTGGATGGCATCACCAGCTCAATGGATGTGGGTTTGAGTGAACTCCGGGAGTTGGTGATGGACAGGGAGGCCTGGCATGCTTCAGTTCATGGATTCGCAAAGAGTTGGACACGACTGAGAACTGAATTCAAGAAACCCCTGGGTGACTCCAAATAAGGTAGGGAAAACAGTTTAGTTTAAACAAAAAAGTAAAAAATGCTTGAGAAATTCTTTATTTAAAGATGTATTAATACAGAGTTAGTAACAAGGATCATGTGGATGCAGAAGTCTTTATTTACAATGATACATAAAACCCACTGAAAACTTAGGCGTTCTTTACTTCATTTGGGAGTATAGTCTGAACTGATGGAAAGCAACATATTATAATCTGTATTGTGATCGTTTGCATGTGTAGCTGGACATTTTAATAAATGTTAATATTTTAAATATGAAGTTATCTTCCAAAAATTTTAATAACTATGCAGAATGAAAGGAGCCAGGAAAAATAGAGTACATAATATAATATTCATTCATATAAACCTCTGGAAAGTGCAAACCACCTAGAGGACAGCAAGCAGCGCAGCAGTTGCCTCGGGAGAGCGTGTGTAGGGAGTGATCACAAAGGCACACGTGCACACTTCCGGGTGGACGTCCACCAGGGCGACTGCGGTGACAGCGTCACAGGCAGATGCATCTGTCAAAAGTGGCCAAGCTGTCCTCTAAACAGGTGCTATTCGTTTTGTGTCAGCTGTACCTCAAAATGCTATTAAAAAATAAATAAGGGCACATTGATTCAGAAATTAAGAGCCTGAAAGAAGGAAGGGGCAGTTAAGATTTTGCTCATAGCTGCAGAATAAAAGAGTCAAATGGGTAAAGATTTCTTTGTTCAACCCAATTAAATGTCAGCAAAAACTAGCACCAGTCACATATCTGCCATTTGGACAACGGGTTTGTACAGTGCCGCGGCCTACACTGAGCTACTGTGCAGCTGTTCTTCAAAAACCATTGCAATCTGCAAGCACCTGTTGTATATAGCACAGGGGACTCTACTCGAGTCGGTAGTAACCTACGTGGGAAAAGACCCTGAAAACGAAGGGATATATGTATATGTTTCACTGAACCACTTTGCTGCATCCCTGAAGTTAACACATTGTGAACCAGCTACAGTCTAATCTAAAATAAAAATTACGTTTACAAAGTCATCGTGAAGATGTTTATTATCTAATCCGAAGTGGATAAAGAAGACCAAAAGATTGTGACTAACCCTTTGATTATGTGTGCATTTGTGTTAAGAACTGCAAAAAACATGGAAAAATAAACAGATTTTGTGTTGGGGTGGTGGGACTATGGAGGACAAAAAATAGGAGTGGAAATACTTTTTTCAACCACTAATTTTAAATGCACGGCTTAAGGTCATCCCCTCCTAATCATTTTTCTAAAAAGATTAAAAACTAAGCAGAGGATTTATAGAGCAAAACTCAGGACTTTTTTGGGAACTTGAATAATCAAGCAATTGGCCCCATCAGAAAGGAACCCTTAGGTGTTGATTTTAAAAGAAAGTTTTCCTGGGAATTCCCTGGACTTGGCACTTTCACTGCCGAGGGCCCAGGTTAGATACCTGGACAGGAAACTAAGATCCTGCAAGTCTTTTGGTGTGGCCAAAGAAATAAATCAATAAAAGGTTTTCTTGAGAATGATGTCGTCCCACAGGGATGGCAATTGTCATTAAAAGCAAAAGGCTAGACTGAAGTGTGATCAGAATAAACCTCGCCACATCGCTGACTCGTTACTAAAACTCTTCCGTTGAAAAATGTATTTTTGTAGAGTGTGGTGGGACCTGAGACCAGGCATCACACATCTGTAAATCTCCTGTTCAGGCTTCCTAAAAGGATTTCTGGTCTCCTGAGCGCTAGGGCAAGGCCCATCAGGAAAGCAATGCAACTCCCTCCACAGGGAACCTGTGTTTATGTCATTCCTGAGCCCCAGCCCCCTCCCTGTGTCTCTTGAAAATTATATGAACTGCCGCTCACAGAGGCACGTGGATTCATCCCGCGTGCCCTGCTGCACACCTATCTGTGGCAGGCTTTGCACACCAGGCATCCAGTATCAAGTAAAACAGTGCCTACCCTTGAATTTACAAAGGAACATGGGTAATTCAGGCGCTACAAAACTGCAAAATGCATGTAACCGTTGGCTTAGTGTTATCTTTATAACATCAAACCTCTTTATTTGAATCCTTCTGCTTTTACATTCTTCTTGTAGTAAGTTCAAACAATTCAGGAAACAACAAAGAAGAAAATAAAAAGTCCCTGAAATAAGCAGCACTAGCATTTGGTGAACACCCTTCCTGTGGTGCTCACGTAAATACATGCGATTTATACTTTAAATGCTGTTTTTTAATCTGCCTTTCCTGAGGAGCCATGTGCAGTGGATCTCCTGACAGGCTCCTGTATGTCATCTTTTGTTAATGTGATGTTAACACACTGTAACATGAAGTCACAATGCCTTGGCTTTTCATAAAGGTCTGCAGAATTTAACTCAAGACTTCTTTTCACCAACTCCAGTATATCTTGTACTAAGGTCTGCTGTCTTTGTCCCAAGTTGTTAGGAAACCTGGCCTTGGACTCAGAAGACCTTGGGTCTGGTGCCAACCGCTTTGACTCTGGGCAACACTGAAACGCCCTTAAGTTCCCGTTTTCCCTTTCTGTAAAACAAGAGCAGTGAGCAGCTGTCCTGCTGGCCTTTTCTTCATTTGGTGAAGAAGCCTCAGGGTCTTTGCACTGGCTTTGCCTCTGCCAGCAGCTGTGCTGGAAACAGGACACCACACACCACTCCTTGACTCCGGGATTCCATAGGCCAGCGGGGAAGAGGGGCAGAGAAAAGGAATTACAAACGCCCTGTCAAGGGCTCCTACCGGGCAGCCTGACAGTCTGCTCTCAACCCGGCATCCAGAGTGGCCCTTTAAACCCGCCAGTTACATCGAATCACTGCTTGACAGTGCTGGAAAACACCTCAGTGGCTCTGACCCTCAGGGGCCTCTGTGACCACCACCAGTCTGACCCCTCCTGCTCCCGCGCCTCCTCCACCCCAGCCACTCCAGCGTGCTTGCTGTTGCTCACACCTCCAGGCATGCTCACCCCGAGGCCTCTGCCCTGGCTGTCCCCTGCATCTCAAATGCTCTCTCCAAGACAGCAACGGGCTTCCTCTTTGGGGGCTTCCCTTTGACTTTCGGAAGTCTCTCAATTCTGACTTCCTGAGTACGCTCTCCTCTGACCTTCCTATTGATACATGAAAGCTGATGGCGTTCAGCCGGATTCGCAGTCCCCAAAGGAGAAGACTCAACTCCAGGACCAAAGACAGTCTCAGTCACTCAAAGCCTTGTGTAGTAGACATTTTATTAAAGCTACAGTGACAGAGAAAAGCTTCTGACAGAGACATCAGAAGGGGGCAGAAAGATGACCCCCCTTGCTAGTTTTAGTTCAGTTCAGTCACTCAGTCATGTCTGACTCTTTGCGACCCCGTGGACTGCAGCACGCCAGGCCTCCCTGTCCATCACCAACTCTCAGAGCTTACCCAAACTCATGCCTATCGAGTTGGTGATGCCATCCAACCATCTCATCCTCTGTCGTCCCCTGCTCCTCCCACCTTCAGTCTTTCCCAGCATCAGGGTCTTTTCCAATGTGTCAGTTCTTTGCATCAAGTGGCCAAAGTATTGGAGTTTCAGCTTTAGCACCAGTCCTTCCAATGAATATTCAGGACTGATTTCCTTTAGGATGGACTGGTTGGATCTCCTTGCAGTCCAAGGGACTCTCAAGAGTCTTCTCCAACACCACAGTTCAAAAGCAGCAATTCTTCAGTGCTCAGCTTTCTCTATACTCCAACTCTCACATCCATACATGAACACTGGAAAAACCATAGATTCCACTAGATGGACCTCTGTTAGCAAAGTAATGTCTCTGCTTTTTAATATGCTGTCTAGGTTTGTCACAGCATTTCTTCCAAGCAGCAAGCATCTTCTAATGTCATGGCCGCAGTCACCATCTGCAGGAATTTTGGAGCCCAGTAAAATAAACTTTGGCACTATTTCCATTGTTACCCTATTTGCCACGAAGTGATGGAACCACGTGCCATGATCTTAGTTTTTTGACTGTTGAGTTTCAAGCCAGCTTTTTCACTCTCCTCTTTCATTTCACCAACAGAATCTTTAGTTCTTCTTTGCTTTTTCTGGCTCAGCTGGTAAAGAATCTGCCTGTGATGTGGAAGTGAAGTGGAGTCGTTCAGTCGTGTTCAACTCTTTGCGACCCCATGGCCTGTAGCCTACCAGGCTTCACGGTCCATGGGATTTTCCAGGCAAGAATACTGGAGTGGGTTACCATTTCCTTCTCCAGGAGATCTTCCCGACCCACGAATAGAACCCAGGTCTCCCACATTGTAGGCAGATGCTTTACTGTCTGAGCCACCAAGGAAGTCTCAGTCATGTCTGACTCTTTGTGACCTAATGTGGAACACCTGGGTTCAAAACCTGGGTTGGGAAGATCCCCTGGAGAAGGGAAAGGCTACCCACTCCAGTATTCTGTCATAGTCAATTCACAAAGAGTCAGATACAACTGAGCAACTTTCAACTTCATCAAAAATTCTCTAGTTCCTCTTCACTTTCTGCCGTAAGAGTGGTGTCATCTACACATTTGAGGTTACTCATTTATCTCCAGGCAATCTTGATTCCAGCTTGAGCTTCATTCAGCCTGGCATGTCACATGATGTACTCTGCATAGAAGTTAAATAAGCAGGGTGACAATTTACAGCCTTGTCATACTTCTCTCCCAATTTGAAACCAGTCTGTTGTTCGACGTCAGGTTCTAACTGTTGCTTCTTGACCTGCACACAGATTTCTCAGGAGGCAGGTAAGGGGGTCTGGTATTCCCATCTCTTGAAGAATTTTCCACAGTTTGTTGTGATCCACACAGTCAAAGGCTTTGGCGTAGTCAATAAAGCAGAAATAAATGTTTTTCTAGAACTCTTGCTTTTTTTAATGTTCCAACAGATGTTGGCAATTTGATCTCTGGTTCCTCTGCCTTTTCTAATCCAGCTTGAATATCTGGACAATCTCGGTTCACATACTGTTGAAGCCTGGCTTGGAGAATTTTGAGCATTACTTTACTAGTGTGTGAGATGAGTGCAATTGTGCAGTAGTTTGAGCATTCTTTGGCATTGCCTTTCTTTGGGACTGGAATGAAAACTGACCTTTTCCAGTCCTGTGGCCACTGCTGAGTTTTCCAAATTTGCTGACATATTGAGTGCAGCACTTTCACAACATCATCTTTCAGGATCTGAAATAGCTCAACTGGAATTCCATCACCTCCACTAGCTTTGTTCATAGTGATGCTTCCTAAGGCCCACTTGACTTCACATTCCAGGATGTCTGGCTCTAGGTGAGTGATCACCATCGTGATTATCTGGGTCATGAAGCTCTTTTTTATACAGTTTTTTTGTGTATTCTTGCCACCTTAAGATCTTCTGCTTCTGTTAGGTCCATACCATTTCTGTCCTTTACTGTGTCCATCTTTGCATGAAATATGCCCTTGGTAGCTCTAATTTTCTTGAAGAGATCTCTAGTGTTTTCCGTTTTATTACTTTCCTCTATTTCTTTGCATTGATTGCCAAGAAAGGCTCTCTCTCTCCTTGCTATTCTTTGGAACACTGCATTCAGATGCTTACATCTTTCCTTTTCTCCTTCGTCTTTAGCTTCTCTTCTTTTCTCAGCTAATTGTAAGTCCTCCTCAGACAACCATTTTGCCTTTTTGCATTTCTTTTTCTGGTGGATGGTCTTGATCCCTGCCTCCTGTACAATGTCATGAACCTCCGTCCATAGTTCATCAGGCACTCTGTCTATCAGATCCAATCCCTTGAATGGATCTATTTGTCACTTCCACTGTATAATTGTAAGAGATTTGATTTAGGTCATACATGAATGGTCTTCTGGTTTTCCCCACTTTCTTCAAGTTTGAATTGGCAGTGTTCATGATCTGGGCCATAGTCAGCTCCCAGTCTTGTTTTTGCTGACTGTATAGAGTTTCTCCATCTTTGGCTGCAAAGAATAATCAGTCTGATTTTGGTATTTACCATCTGGTGATGTCCATGTGTAGAGTCTTCTCTGGTGTTGTTGGCAGAGGGTGTTTGTTATGACCAGTGCCTTCTCGTGACAANCCATAGTCAGCTCCCAGTCTTGTTTTTGCTGACTGTATAGAGTTTCTCCATCTTTGGCTGCAAAGAATAATCAGTCTGATTTTGGTATTTACCATCTGGTGATGTCCATGTGTAGAGTCTTCTCTGGTGTTGTTGGCAGAGGGTGTTTGTTATGACCAGTGCCTTCTCGTGACAAAATTCGATTAGCCTTTGCCCTGCTTTACTTTGTACTCCAAGGCCAAGCTTGCCTGTTACTCCAGTATCTCTTGACTTCCCACTTTTGTATTCCAGTCCCCTATGGTAAAAAGGACACTTTTGGGCGTCAGCTCTAGAACGTCTTTAGGTCATCACAGAATTGTTCGGCTTCTTCAGCACTACTGGTCAGGGCATAGACTTGGACTACTGTGATATTGAATGATCTGCCCTGCAAACGAACAGGGCCCTCTGTCATTTTTGAGATCGTACCCAAGTGCTGCATTTCAGGCTCTTTTGTGGACTAGGAGGATTCTTGTCTAAAAGATTCTTGCCCACCGTAGAGATATAATGGTTATCTGAATTAAATTTGCCCATTTCTATCCATTTTAGTTCACTGATTCCTAAATGTCGGTGGTCATTCTTTCCATCTCCTGTTTGACCACTTCTAATCTGCCTTGACTCATGGACCTAACACTCCAGGTTCCTATGTGATATTGTTTTTTTATAGCATCCGACTTTGCTTACATCACCAGTCACATCCACAACTGGGTGTTGTTTTTGCTTTGGCTCCATCCCTTCATTCTTTCTGGAGTTATTTCTCCACTGATCTCCAGTAGCATATTGGGCACCTACCAAGCTGGGGAGTTCACCTTTCAGTGTCCTATCCTTTGGCCTTTTCATACTGTTCATGGGGTTCTCAAGGCAAGAGTACTGAAGTGGTTTGCCATTCCCTTCTCCAGTGGACCACATTCTGTCAGGTCTCTCCACCATGACCCATCCATCTTGGGTGCCGTACAGGGCATGGCTTAATTTCACTGGGTTAGACCAGGCTGTGGTGCATGTGATCGGCTTGCCTAGTTTCCTGTGACTGTGGTTTTCACTCTGCCTGCCCTCTGATGGACAGGATAAGAGGCTTGTCCTTTCTCCTAGCTCCTGGTGGCACAAGGTTTTGTTTGTGCCCTCCCTGAGTCTGTTTCCCCATGGAAGTTTTGTAATCCAATCCCATTGGCCTCCAAAGTCAAATTCCCTGAGGATTCTTAGTCCCTTTGCCAGATACCCAGGTTGGGAAACCTGTTGTGGGCCCTAAAATTTTCTTAACCGTGTGAGAATTTCTTTGGTATAATTGTTCTGCAGTGCCTGAGTGTTTTGCTCAGTGGCTCTGTGATGGGGCTAATGGCAACCTCTTCCAAGAGGGCTAATGCCACATGTTCTGTGTCCCAGGTCTGCTGCAGCCAGAGCCCTGTCCCTGCTGCAGGCCACTGGTGACCCATGCCTCTTCAGGAGACACTCAAACACTCAGAGTGTTTGGCTCAGTCTCTGTGGGGTCTCTGGGTCCTGGTGTGCACAAGCTTTTGTTTGAGCCCTCCAAGCATCTCTGGTGGCTATGGGGTTTGATTATAAAAGTGATTTTGCCCCCGCCACCCCACTGTCTTGTTGGGGCCTCTCTTTTGCCCTTCAGTTCAGTTCAGTTCAGTCACTCAGTCGTGTCCGACTGTTTACGACCCCATGAATCACAGCACGCCAGGCCTCCCTGCCCATCACCAACTCCTGGAGTTCACTCAGACTCACGTCCATTGAGTCGGTGATGCCATCCAGCCATCTCATCCTCTGTCGTCCCCTTCTCCTCCTGCCCTCAATCCCTCCCAGCATCAGAGTCTTTTCCAATGAGTCAACTCTTCGCATGAGGTGGCCAAAGTACTGGAGCTTCAGCTTCAGCATCATTCCCTCCAAAGAAATCCCAGGGCCAATCTCCTTCAGAATGGACTGGTTGGATCTCCTTGCAGTCCAAGGGACTCTCAAGAGTCTTCTCCAACACCACAGTTGAAAAGCATCAATTCTTCAGCGCTCAGCCTTCTTCACAGTCCAACTCTCACATCCATACATGACCACAGGAAAAACCAGAGCCTTGACTAGACGGACCTTAGTTGGCAAAGTAATCTCTCTGCTTTTGAATATGCTATCTAGGTTGGTCATAACTTTTCTTCCAAGGAGTAAGCGTCTTTTAATTTCATGACTGCAATCACCATCTGCAGTGATTCTGGAGCCCCCCAAAATAAAGTGTGACACTTGGACGTGGGTTATCTTTTTTTGGCGGGATTCAACATTCTCCTGTCGATGGTTGTTCAGAGCGAAGTGCAGTTCGGGAATCCTCACAGAAGATGGGCGCACGTCCTTCTACTCTGCCATCTTGAAAGCTCTCTGCTAGTTTTAAGCATGGGATTTCATACTTTTGTACTAGTTGCTGAGAATAGAAAAAATTACCTCAAGGCTGTGAACATTTTGCCCAGACCCTTTGCCGTAACATACATCCTGGGATGACATCAGCGTGAGATTAGCCAGAAGGAACGGGCTAACCCAGAGCTCAAGGCTATGAAGTTTTACCCAGACCTTCTCCTATGACATACATTCTGAGCTCAAAAAAAGCATGTCCTTGAATAACAGATCCTATTGCCTATGTGTCTGAGGCAAAAGAATGAGAAAAAGATGGAATGGTCACCTCCTCCTTATTGACCTGCCAAAGTTAACTCACTACTGTGGATGGAGAGTGTCGCCTGCCACAGGCATGCACGCTGTCGCTTCAGTCGTGCCCAACTCTTTGCAACCCTATGGACCGTAGCCTGCCAGGCTCCTCTGTCTATGGGATTCTCTAGACGAGAATCCTTGAGTGGGTGGCCGTGCCCTTCTCCAAGCGATCTTCCCAACCCAGGGATCAAACCCCAGTCTCTATTGAATCCCACTGCAGGCAGGTTCTTTACCACTAGCACTGTATCAGTAAACAAAGGATGCTGGGGCCACTGAGCTGGCAGCCACTGCAGCCGCCCCTACTGTGTACCCCAAGAGGATTCAGGATGGAGAGAATCAGGCGACTGGCCCTCGATAACTGAGGTGCCTAAGAAAGAAACCATTTTAATCAGCTCGGACTCTGGCATCTGCCCACACACAGAAAAGCAAGCTCAATTCATTGACTTGAGACATCTGATTTTAATTAACAGCAATCTTGTGAGGTTCCAACTACTGGGCTTTGTTACAAAAACTCCTGTATATCCCGGCTCGTTCCTCACCTCTTCAGAACAGTCCCTCAGAGCTATCTGAGAGACAGTCTTCTGGGCTTCAGTCCTTAGTTTTGTCCGTGAGATAAAACACAATTCTCAGCGTTTAGGCTGTGCATTTTTTCAGCCAACACTGTTTGAATTTGGAGCCCCATCTCTGCTGCAGCACCCTGGGTCTCCCTAGCCACCCTGCCTCAGGACTGCCTCTAACACGCTTCAGTTCATTCTGCCTGTTGCCTCCCTGCCTCACTGGAACATAACCCCTGCAAGGGCAGAGATTTTGGTCTGCTTTTTGCTATTTCTGTCATGTGTGCAACAATGTTTGATATAGTAGATTCCAAGTAAATGTTTGTTGAAATAACTGGACAGGGCTGAACAGAGAATGGGAGAGAAGAGGGCCTCTCCCTAACACAACTCCAGGGGGCACCCTTTACACTGTGGTCTATGTGAGTGACATCTTCAAAACCTGCAGTGCACAGGCTCCACAGCTGTTCACAGTGATCCCAACAACAACCACGTTATTATGTTGACAGAGTATATATTACTAAATAAAAATATTTTTCTGATAATAAAAACATATATAAAAGCATGAAGAAAAAAATCATCCCCAAACCTTCAACCACGAGATATTATCTTATCATTTGTTGATCATCCTTCTAGAACCTTCTCTATGCCAGTATGGCTTGCTAATCATGTCTGACTCTTGGCGACCCCATGAACTGAGGCCCACTGTCCTCTGTCCATGGAATTTTCCAGTCAAGAACACTGGAGCAGGTTGCCACTTCCTTCTCCAGGAATTTTCCCAACTCAGGGATTGAACCTGGGTCTCTTGTGTCTCCTGCACTGACAAACGGATTCTTTGCCACTGCACCACCTGGAAATCTGTACCCATTTGCTGATACAAGCCTTTGTCTTACATTAGTGGCATCACAATAACAAAATCTGTTTTTAACCCACTAGCATATTACGATGAACTCTCCACGTCAATAAACGCAAACCTGCATTTTCTCTTTACACCAGGAGTCTGTAAATGAAGACCATAAACCAAATCTGCCTTTTAAATCATAAATGAGTTTAACTGGACACAGCCATGTCCATCCCTTTACACACTGTCTATGGCTGCGTTCAGGCTATGACGGCAGAGTCGACTATTTGTGACAGAAACCACTCAGCCCACAAAGTCTGCAATATTTACTATCCTTTCTTTTGGCTGCACCATGTGGCATGCAGACCTGAGTTCCCCAGGGATTGAACCCAGGCCATTTGCAGTGGAAGCACTGACCCCTAACCATCGGATCACCAGGGAAGTCCCTTCACTATGTTTTTTAACAGAGGAATGTGTTAATCTTTGCTTTGTGGCTGAGTATTAAATAGCGTGAAAATACCCTGAATGAATCATTGCCCTGCTCTGCTAAGTCACTTCAGTCGTGTCTAACTCTGTGGGACCCCATAGACGGCAGCCCACCAGGCTCCCTGTCCCTGGGATTCTCCAGGTAAGAACGCTGGAGTGGGTTGCCATTTCCTTCTCCAATGCATGAAAGTGAAGCCACTCAGTCGTGTCCGACTCTTAGCGACCCCATGGACTGCAGCCCACCAGGCTCCTCCCGTGTGATTTTCCAGGCAAGAGTATTGGAGTGGGGCGCCATTGCCTTCTCCAGAATCATTGCCCTATTGGTACACATTTAGTCTGCGGCCAATTTTTGTTGACGAACAAGCTTCTATCTAAGCTTTGGGACAGGGTGCAGAGTTTCAGCTCAGGATAACTCCCAGCAGCGGATGGGCTGTGTGAGGGGCCACGCACACCTGAAAGGATGCACGACTAAAAGGGGGGAGTGGCTCGCTGTCGACACCAGTCCTGAAATACGGGTCCTCTTGCCTCGTCCACCTCTGCGCTGCCCTGTTGTCTTCACTTAGCTTGGTCGTGTTTCGTTGACTCAAGAGAAATTGGTTCCTTTTGAAGAAGTTCAGTGTGTATGAACTCAGGGGATTAGGAGTTTCTGTCTGATTCAGGTCAGTGGCTTATGAGCCAGGAGAGCTCATGGCCAGGCAGCCCCGAAGAGAAGAGACCAGAGATCTGTTGGGGAGTGGAGAATGAAGGCTGACCTCAGAGAGAGCGGCCCACAGCTGAAGCAGGGTGCGTGGGCTCTGGCCTTGGAGCTGCCTTTGTTGACCGTGATGTTTCCACTATGTATTAAAAAAAATTTTTAATGAACTATAGATGATTTATAAGGCTGTGTTAGTTTCAAACGTACAGTAAAGCAAATCAGTTATATATCTGCTTTTTTAGATTCTTTCCTATATGGGAAAAGGTCATTACATTCCCATTTAGTCATTACAGAGTATTGAGTGGAGTTCTCTGGGCTATACAATAGGTTCTTAATAGTTATTGATTTTATATATAGTAGTGCGTTTATGTTCGGAGAAGGCAATGGCAGCCCACTCCAGTACTCTTGCCTGGAGAATCACATGGACGGAGGAGCCTGGTAGGCTGCAGTCCATGGGGTTGCTAAGAGTCGGACATGACTGAGCGACTTCACTTTCACACACTGGAGAAGGAAATGGCAATCCACTCCAGTGTTCTTGCCTGGAGAATCCCAGGGATGGGGTCGCACAGAGTCGGACACGGCTGAAGTGACTTAGCAGCAGCAGTGCGTATATGTCATCTGCTTGATGAAAATTTATCCACGTTAGAGATGAGATTTCTTTAGATCCAAAGCTAGACTGATAAATTTCTATTCTTTGTCAGAATTCTTCCACTAGCTATATTGCCACAAGGCTTCTGGGGTCTCTGGAACCACTTAGGCCACAAGGAAAAGGAAAATGGAATCTATTTTCTATTAGTTTCTCTGTGCAGAATCTGTTTTGCAGTTCAGTTCGGTTCAGTTCAGTCGCTCAGTCGTGTCCAACTCTTTGCGACCCCATGAATCGCAGCACGCCAGGCCTCCCTGTCCATCACCAACTCCCGGAGTTCACTCAGACTCATGCCCATCGAGTCCGTGATGCCATCCAGCCACCTCATCCTCTGTCATCCCCTTCTCCTCCTGCCCCCAATCCCTCCCAGCATCAGTCTTTTCCAATGAGTCAGCTCTTAGCATTTTACAATCCTTACACTGACCTTGACCCTAGAAGATAAAACAATTCTGCACAGGCTCTGCTTTGGTTTTATAACTCATTCTAACAGTTCCAGGGAGGCAGATGCTGCTGCACCACTTCAAAATCTTTTTATAGTTTAGGTTTAATATCAAATAAGAGAGTATTTTACTATTTAATGACATAACTTTAACATGCGAGCTTTGCTTGGTTTATACACCATCTTACCTTCACCCACCTACTATATTTCTTTTTTTTTTTTAATTTTAATTTTTATTTTTTCATCTCAGGTGTACATGAGTTCCCAATCTTGAACCCCCCCCCACCTCCCACTCCACATCAACTCTCTGGATCATCCCCATGCACCAGTCCCAAGCATCCTGTATCCTGAACCGAATATAGACCGATGCTTTGTTTCCCACACGACAGCACACATGTTTCAGTGCCATTCTCCCAAACTATATTTCTTTACTAGGTTTTTGGTGACAATTTTATAATTTTATGCCATTTTGCCTTATTTTTCTAAGAATATTCTGTGCATTTTTTTTCTATATTAAAAAAAAAAAACAAGGAGAGAAATAAAAAACAAAGCTCAGAAACCAGCCATGATACTGTGTGCAGGCACTGGTGCGATTAGAGGGATAAAATATGTCCATTTTATATTTATTGTTCAACCCCCCGCCACATCATTATTTAAAGACGTTGCTCCAGCAGGTGGGACCACACGCTTCCACTGCAGGGGTCACAGGTTTGATCCCTGGTCACGGAATTAGGATCCTCCGTGCTGAGCAGGGTGGGAAAGAAAAACAAAAATATACCCCACAAAACATGGTCCCCAAAGTTAAATATGTACGTAAGAAAGTACCAGTGTGTAAGGAGGCAGGGAAGGAAAGGTACAAAACCAACAAAGCAATATCTCAACACTGCGAAGCGCCCCATCACCTCCATCACCACCGTCAGGACTGAACGCAGGCCACAGCTGCAAAATTCCAGCATCAGCAAAAAACCAAACTCTGAAATGACTGTGGTCACAACATGTGAAACTGGCTTCCTTAGGAGAGAGGGAAAAAAAAAATGCTTGACACCACACATGTTGAAGGCCGGCAGGAGGGCTGTGCTGTGTCTATATTTCCAATGCTCAGTAAAGAGCTAACAGAATGCTTCTGGGATAAATGACAGGTTGAACGGGCAAAAGAAAACCATGAATGCGTAAGTAAAAATACCTGCCCTTATTTAAACATTTGGAACCTATCTAGTCGGGCTTGGCAGTTTTCAACCTTGGCTGCACGTTACAATCATTTAGGGAGTTGTTTTTTTAAATTTTTTTCCATTGTTTTTGCCACACTGAACAGCATGTGGGATCTTAGCTCCCCAACTAGGGATCAAACCCAGGCCCCCTGCACCAGAAGTGCAGTGCAGAGTCTTAACCACTGGACCACCAGAGAAGTCCTTTTTTCTTAATTTTTTATTGATTTATTACATACAGAGAAGTATATGTATCTTGAGGAGCTTTTAAAAGCTGCTATGCATGACACCGGCTAAATCAGGAACACTGACAACACCCAGCGCTGTGATCGAGAGGCCAAGTGGGCACTCAGAGACGCTGCTAGTGGGCAGCAAATAACACAACGATCCTGGGACAGCCTGGGAGTCTCTTACAGCCTGTTACACAGACACTTAACATATGAACAGAAACTCCATTTCTTTCCGTTTCCCCAAGAGAATGAAAATACATATCCACACAAAACCTTTACGTGAATGTTGACAGAAGCATTATTCATAACCATCCATAAACTGGAAACAGCCCAGCTATCCCTCAACAACAGGTGAGTAGACAAGCATAGGCTTCCACACAATGAAACGCTGATTAGCAGGGAGAGAAAGGAGCCACTGCCGCACGCACTGGCAAGACGACTCACAGACACGCCGCCATCCACAAACGCAGACTGCTCGGTCCCACTCACACGAACTGCTGGTGCTCACAGAGTCTAATTCCAGTGACCAGCCAGGCCAGTGGTCACCTGGGGGAGGGACAGGGGGCTTGGGGATGACGGAAATGCTCTACACTCGATTAGTGCTTTCAGGGGCCCTACATTTGCCAAAGCTCAACCTGCTCACCTAAAAGAGGTAGATCGTACTGTGTGCAAATCACACTTCAAAAGAGTTGGTTTAAAAGAAAACTGCTGGGCTTCTCTGGTGGCTCAGGGGTAAAGAACCCGCCTGCCAGTGTAGGAGGCTCGGGTTCCACCCCTGATCAGAGAAGTTCCCACATGCCGTGGAGCACACTACTGAACCACTGAGCCCCTGGGTCACACTACTGAACCACTGAGGCCCGAGCATCATACTACTGAACTGCTGAGCCCGCGCGTCACACTACTGAACCACTGAGCCCGTGGATCACACTATGGAACTACTGAGGCCCATGTGTCACACTACTGAACCAGTGAGGCCCGTGTGTCACACTACTGAACCACTGAGCCCGCGGGTCACACTACTGAACTGCTGAGCCCAGTGCATCACACTACTGAACCAGTCAGCCTGCGGGTCACACTACTGAACCACTGAGCCCACGCATCACACTATTGTATACTGAGCCCATGGGTTTCACCACTGAACCACTGAGCCTGCGCGTCACACCACTGAACCACTGAGCCCGCACATCTCACTACTGAACCACTGAGACCGTGCATGTCACTACTAAACCACCCAGCCCACACGCCTTCAAGCCCAATCTCCACAAGAGAAGCCACCACAGGAAGCCTGTGCACAGCACCGAGAGGACAGCCTCGCTCGCCACAACTAGAGAGACGCCTGCTCAGCGTGGCCGACCCAGCACAGCCAATTCTAAATAATAATAAAAATAAAATGGTAAGTAGAAAAAGGGAAGAGATTGTCTCCAGGCAATCAGAAGCACAGGTGAAACAGAGGCTCACATTTAAGTTTATAAGAAACTTTAATAGTAGCACAAGCGTGACAGGAGACATCGCGATGCTGCCTTACCTGGAACACAGTCTCGAAGTTTCCTTACAAATTTAAAGCGAGCCTATCATGGGCCCCAGCTGATCCCAGGTGTTCACAGAGAAGAAATAAAAGCATATGTCCATACAAAGACTTGTATACAGATGTTCATTGCAGCTTTACTGTAATAGCCTCAAATTGGAAACCATTCAAGTACCCATCAACAGAAGAATGGATAAACAAATTGTGGTAAATTTATATCATGGAATTGTTTAGTCACCAAGTTGTGTCTTGACTCTTTCACGACCTCATGGACGGTAGCCCGCCAGGCCCCTCTGTCCATGGGAGTCTCTAGGCAAGAACACTGGAGTGGGTTGACACGCCCTCCTCCAGGGGATCTTCCTGACCCAGGGATCAAACCTGCGTCTTCTACACTGGTAGGTGTTTTCTTCACCACTCAGCCACCTGGGAAGCCTTATATTATGGAATACAACACAGCAAAAGGAAGAAACTACTGATACACGCAACAACACGGATGAATCTAAAAATAATCACGCTGAAAGAAGCCAGATGTAAAAGAACACTCTGTACAACCCCATTAAACAGAATTCTAGAAAGTATAAAACAAGTCTGTAGTGCTAAAAAGCAGGCTAGTAATTGGGGGCGAGTGGGGAATGAGTTACAAAGAGGTGATGGCAATGCCACTTGTCTTGATTGCTGTGATGAGGGGGGTGTGTGTATGCTTGCGTGTATGTCAAAACTCACCAAATTGTGCAACTTAAATATATGTGGCTTAATGCACACTAGTTATACAACTTTAATACAGCTGTTAAAATGTCAGAAAGAAAAAGGAAGGAAGAAGGGAAGAATGGAAAGAAAGAAAAGGGAAAACAAAATCAACGGAACAAAACAGCGAGCACAGAGAGAGATCCGAAAAGTGTGGCCAACCGATGTTTCACAGCGGGGGCAACGGCACTGCCGAGGAGCAGAGCTGGTCTTTTCAGCACACGGTGCTGCAGCAACTCGACATCCACATGTCAACCGAAGAAAAGACTTTAACTCAAAATGGATCACATATCTAAATGTAGAATGCAAGACTAGAAAAGCCTTAAAAGATTTCACAGGAGAAAATCTAGATGGCCCTGGGCATGGTGACGACTGTTCATATGCAACATCATGAACCATGAAAGAAATAATTGATGTTAGACTTTGTAAAATTAAAAACATCTGCTCTGCAAAAGACACTTTCAAGAAAATGAGAAGACACGTCACAGATGTGTAGAGCGTATTTCCTAAAGGTACACCTGAAATATCCTGGAGGGGAAAGGAAAAATAAAAGGGACATCTAATAAACCGCCGTCTCCCAAAAACACGAAGAAAACTCAATAATAAGAAAACTCAATTCAAAAATGTGCCAAAGACCTTAACAGACACTTCTTCAAAGAAAATAAACAGATGGCAAATAAGCACAGGAAAAGGTGCTCCGCGTCATATGCCATCTAGGAACTGCGAACTGAGACAGTAAGATACGCCCACACACTTATTAGAACGACCAGGATCCACAACACTGACACCACCAAGTGCTGGCAAGGGTGTGCAGCACCAGGCACTCTCATTCGTTGCTGGTGGGAATGCAGAACAGTGCAGCTGCTCCGGAAGGCCGTTTGGAGGTCTCTTAGAAAACTCAATCTACACTTACAGTATGACTCAGCGACTGCACTCTGGGTATTCACCCGAATGCTTTGAAAACTCCCACATGTACAGAAAGCTGCACACAGATGTTTATAGCAGCTTTATTGCCAAAACTTTAGTGACCAAGATGCTGTTAGTAGTGAAAGGATAAACTACGGTACATCTAGACAGCAAGATATCATTCATCAGCGCTAACAAGAAATACACTATCAAGACATGAAGAGACATGAAGGAAAGAAATGTGTGTCACTAAGTGAAAGCAGCCAGTCTGCAAAGACTACATACTGTAACATTCCAATTATATGAAATTCCAGAAGAGGGAAAACTCTGCAGAGAGAAAGAACAGTGGTTGCCAAGGCTGGGAGTCGGGGTAAGGTTGAATAAACAGGTGGAGAACAGATTTACAGGCCAGTGAAAATACTTTGTATGGTGGAGTCATATCATACATTTGTCCAATCTATAGAATGCACAATACCAAGAGTGAACCCTGGAGTAAGCTATGGATTTGGGGTGATTATGATGTGTCAGAGGTTCATCAGTTGTAACAACCGTCACATTCTGTTCGGGGATGTTGTGATTCTGTAGGGGGATGTTGAGAATGGTGAAGGCTGTGCATGTGTGAGGTCAGCAGGTACATGATAAATCTGTGTACCTTCCTCTCAGTTTTGCTATGAACCAAAAACTGCTCTAAAATAAGTCTTTAAATAAACAAACAAAATCCCCAAAAAAGTGAAATAAAAGTTTAAAAGCATCTAAAAACACACATGAAAAGAAACAAATGAGTTAGTGAATAATTAAACCAAAATTCAATTTAGTGGCTAACTCTTGTTAAGGAGAAAAAAGCTATGGTCAGGGAAGACATATAGGGAATTTTTAAATTAAGAGAATTTATATTTTTTGAGGGAATTGCTGTTTATTGGTAGATATTTCTTAAGCTAACTGGGTATTTATTATTCTTTAAAGGTATACTTATTCTTACCCTCTTCAACATGAATTGTGGGTGAATTTTTTAAAACACAATTCAGATTTCATTATGCTCAAAACTGTTTCTGGAACTTGATTTTTTAACATATTATTTCCAATATTGATGTATTACTAATAATCTCATTAAGGATGAGACACATTAGTTCATTCCAAGGCAGGAATAGGAGAAACAACAGGCCTTTATTTTGGCTCAGTTCAGTCGCTCAGTCGTGTCCGACTCTTTCAACTCCATGAATTGCAGCACGCCAGGCCTCCCTGTCCATCACCAACTCCCGGAGTTCACTTACAGTCACGCCCATGGAGTCAGTGATGCCATCCAGCCATCTCATCCTCTGTCGTCCCCTTCTCCTCCTGCCCTCAGTCTTTCCCCAAATCAGGGTCTTTTCAAATGAGTCAGCTCTTCACATCAGGTGGCCAAAGTATTGGAGTTTCAGCTGCAGCATCAGTCCTTCCAATGAACATCCAGGACTAATGTCCTTTAGGAAGGACTGGTTTGATCTCTGTGCAGTCCAAGGGACTCTCAAGAATTAAAGCCATACTTTTCCAAGCTTCAGTTATATGTTATGAAAATTGGCCAAGTGGGCCAAAGACATTGGTTTTTCCTCCAGGAAGCAAATACAGTATCTCGGCCTCCAAAAACTCCACTCTGCCCTCCTAGCTGAGGCCAGTCCCTCACCCTTGACATGCGCCTGGCCTCAACTTCAGCTTTTCTCCTGCAGTCACTCTTACCATTCACTTTTGGTCACAAATCTTGACTTTTAGACTTCATTCAATTCACTTTTCTGCCTATTCATGAGTCACCCCTGGACAACTGGCACTCCTGGGCACAGGCTTGGCAGGAAAGATTAAGCCAATAAAATTTCTTATGAAGAAATCAAAATGGGCCTGATAGAGCTGTTCTCCAAATTCAGCTATCCTCAGAAGTAGCCTGAGATGGTAACTGAGATACTCCCACCTGAGAAGGTGGTACTTCTCAAAGTGAATGTCACAGAGCTCAACCCCAAGCAACTTTCAGAAACTTGCATGATACTGAGCCCACCCATGTCTGCAGAGTAAGTGAGTCCGAGCCTGGGGCCCGGGAGTCTGAATCTCTGAAGAGCAGCCCAGGTGGTGCTTTCAGTGTTCTCTGACATCCTACGAGACTGATCTAATCACAAATAAAATCCTGCACAGCAATGTATGGGTTTTTTGTCACAGACAGACATATCACGAACCACACCACATTCAGGAAAAAAGTACAGTTGAACTTTACTCATTTAGCAGGTATGTTGTTCAGTCCAACTCTTTGCGACGCCATGGACTGCAGCACGCCAGGCTTGCCTGTCCTTCACTATTTTCACTCTCTCAAATTCATGTCCATTGCGCCAGTGATGCCATCCAACTGTCTCATCCTCTGTTTCCTCCTCTTCCTCCTGCCCTCAATAGCAGTTACGCTATTTTAATATTGTTCAAACTTATACTGACACTCTGAAGGAGGTCTAGCTTCGGTAAAAATGAAGAGAAAATGGCCTCAGTATTTTAAGTCACTCCTCCTATTCTCACTGGTCCAGTCAGATTTATTCTAGGGGATGGGTATAGGTTAGTAATATGAACTATGCTCAACATGTGTGCATGGCAGAGGGGACTAGCCCACTGGAAACAGCTGATCTGGCTTTCCCAGCACCGATAGTTGCATGTCTGCCCTGACTTTCTTCTACAGTAAATAATTTTACCCAATGGTGAACCAGAATATAGTGTATCTCTATACATTTTATTCTGGGAAAAGACAATATATATAACTACAGCCTTAATGTGTTTTTGCTAGTTTTGTAAAAAAAAAAAAAAACAAAACTGATTAAGGGTTAATACCTTCAACTTTCTGAACAGCTTGAAATGTTACTATTGCTTCAAATTTATAAAGAGATTTCATCATCCCCAACATCCCAGTAATACAAGCACAAGCACTTGTTCCACTGTTAAGGACCTAGCGAACTGGTATCTAGGATTTCATTATGTGAGAAAAGGCATATTCCTCGCACACAGCTTTAATAGAGGTGAATGTAAGATACAAAGCCCCCATGTGTCTTGGGAAAATAAACTGGAGACTGCCATCTATGGGTCACACAGAGTCGGACACGACTGAAGTGACTTAGCAGCAGCAGCAACAACTGGAAAACTTTTCAGACCAGTTAAAAACATAAAATATAGCCACCACAGAGAGAGAGAATTGTACAGTGATAGCTTCAGTTTCCAGAGAAGGCAATGGCACCCTACTCCAGTACTCTTGCCTGGAAACTCCCATGGACAGAGGAGCCTGGTAGGCTGCAGTCCATGGGGTCGCTAAGAGTTGGACACGACTGAGCGAGTTCACTTTCACTTTTCACTTTCATGCATTGGAGAAGGAAATGGCAACCCATTCCAGTGTTCTTGCCTGGAGAATCCCACAGACAGGGGAGCCTCGTGGGCTGCCATCTATGGGGTCGCACAGAGTCGGACACGACTGAAGCGACAGCAGCAGCAGCTTCAGTTTCTCTATCAAGAGACGATTTTTTTGCATTTTTGTGGTACTGGCCCACAGCTACAGCCATATTGGACAGATGTCTTTAACCCTGAATGTAACGCAGAATCATCTATTGTTTCTTTGCTATAATATTCCGTATGAGCAGGCAAAAACGCACGTTTATAGTTTCGACTTACGTTTATTGTGTTCCACTACCAAATGTACCATCTACCGATGGAAAAGTCAGAGTCTTTGATGATGGGTGGTGAGGAATTGCTCAAAAATATCCAGTTGCACACAGAGAAACATACTACGCACCACGCTGGGAAAAGCTAGACTGCACAGTTACCACAATATGTGCAGGAGCAAGCTCCATCTAGGCGTGCTCCGAGGACCCAACGGCCACGCTCAGCGGCTGGGCCCGTCGGTAAGGCTTGGCCAACGGGAAGCTTTCCCTGCCTCGCGGCCTCCCCCCTCTCCGGTGTTTCTTTGTGAAAGCAGAGTGGCACGCTATCTTACCACTGCTGCTCATCACCTCCAAACAGCCACTGAAAGGAGGGAGAACAACTAAGCGATGTGGCAGCCCAGTTTTCTGAGCTCACCTTTAAAGACAACCAAGAGAATTTCAGAGAGGTGGGCACAAGGTTGTATAGACTAAACCCAATGACTTCCTTGCAATTCAAGGGTGCTAATCAATACTGGACAGTTGTTTTGAACAATTACAAGCATAACATGTTCTTATTTGAGAAAAAGAAAGCAGGCAGAATAAGTTTCTTACAGGGGTGCCCAAACTTAATAGAGTTGATTTTTGCCATAATTTGCAACTTAAAAAAAAAAAAAAAGGTGGTATAAAATTTTTTTCCATCCTAATGGCTTGGCTCTTTGTTGTGAATTTTGGGGTAATCCTTAACTGCAAATGTGCTTAAATTATCAAGCATATTTAAAGCAACAGTTTTAAGATACATACATAGTCTAGTTTTAGGGTCCCAAAATGTTATAAACTTTATTTTAGCTTGGTCAGAACTAACCAAATAAAGAATCAAAAACAGAAATTATTTCCTCATGAAAATATCTCAGCTTCATAAGATAAAGCAACAAAACTACAATGTACCAAAATGTGCTCTTATGAACTAACTTGGACAGATTTAAGAAACGGAACAATATTTACACTTCTGAATTTCAAGGATCTCACTAAATCTTGTCACATACTACCCACCCAAATGCTCACCATTTTTTAAAGATAATATGAGATGAGTAAGCAGGTCAAAACACTTCTGAAAAAAATGTTTTATTTCTATTTATTTATTTATGCAAAGACAGTATCAGCATAGGTAATAGGAACACATTTTTAAGTTTAAAATTAATTTTCCATTTTGAAAGGCTCAGTATTTTGTCTCTTCTACCTTACTCTTTTAAATACTTCAGTTCAACACAATAGCAGACAAAACGTTTATTCCCTTTTTCTTAAGGGAATAAGGTCATACTGGAATAATGAGAATTGGCTCTTTAGAATTTAGGTATCATTTATAGTAACCTGGAGATTTAATCACAGAATAATACATGTAAGAATGTTATAGCACACACAAAAAAAAGTACAGAAAATTTTAAAAAGAACAAATTTCAGGGCACTTTCAAATTCTGAGGCGTAAGAAAGCCCTCTTGGGTATCATAAGTTAAAAGATTCTTCCCTTCAGATTCAGAATTAAAATTATTAGGAATGATAAGACAATGAGCACTGATGGCATGGCCCGTGGAAGCTTCATTAGGACAGGGATATATGGAGTTTCTGTGTTTTAATGAAGGGGCTGGCCCAAGAAAGAAAAGTCAGGAAGTTCCTCTAAACCCATGGCAGGTCACACAATGCTGCTATAAGTGATTGCCTTAGGAAGGGATTATCCCACTGCTACTCTTTCTTTCCAAGGCTTAACCCCCAAACTGCTTAAACTACTACTTCTTTCCTTTACATCGCTGTTCCAGGAGCAAACCTCCTGCAAGAACGGTGGAGACTGGAGAAGCAAGACTGTGGGTATAGCAAAGGGGCTCTGGATCTCTAGCTGCTTGTCACAATTTACAGTGTCTAAGGAGGAGCAACCTAATCTAAAAATGGATTGTTAACTAACTCAAGTGTATTTTTGGAATATGCTTATTACTAAACAACTTTTGTNTCCTGCAAGAACGGTGGAGACTGGAGAAGCAAGACTGTGGGTATAGCAAAGGGGCTCTGGATCTCTAGCTGCTTGTCACAATTTACAGTGTCTAAGGAGGAGCAACCTAATCTAAAAATGGATTGTTAACTAACTCAAGTGTATTTTTGGAATATGCTTATTACTAAACAACTTTTGTGGTTTAGAAACATCAAAACTACTCTGACTCTCCTAGACATATTTTACTTAAAAAAAAGGATAGATAACAGGCTAAAAAAATAAAAATAAAAATCTATCTGTTCTTTAACAAATAACTAATATTTTAATGTTTCTTATAAAAACAATTCCTTTCAGATACTCTGATTAACTTTTAAGTGACAAAGTTTCAGCCTTCTTTAATACCAATATTTTGCACAATTTAAAATACAGCCATTGAGTTTAGCATTTCAAGGAAAAAAAAAAAAAGAAAAAAGGAGAATGATAACTCAACTAATAAGTTTATGTACCTAGAAAAGTTAAGTTTGTTTTAGATTCTTTTAAAAAAAATTTTGACCCAGAATTTTAGTTATCCTAATTACCATCCCAGTCGGATATCTCTTTGTGTGGATTCTAGATAAAAGATAAGGTATTTTGAAGTAATAAACATAAGACCCACTGATTGGCCTGTTTGTTTAGAATCTGTTTTACTGGGTTTACATAAGGAAAACTTCAATAAAGCTAACTATATATTGAGTTTCACTGATTAAAAATGCAGTTTTAAAAACTCTGCTTTTGTGGTAAATTTCTAGACAAATCATAAAAGCACAATATTGCAGATACTGTACTGTTCATAGGTACTTGTTGGAGAAGTGAAGTGCTTGTATTTAAACTATCAAAATTCTGACCTTTCAAAATAGGTTTTCTAAAACAATTTTTTTTCCCAAAGAATCAGCATTTGTTTTTAAACTCTTAAAATGTCAAGTAAAAATCCTTACAGATATATCTTAAAGTTATTCTTTTCAGTTTCAATTATTTTTTTACTTTTAACTATATATTCAACACAGAACCAGTTTCTAAGTAAATGTCTAATGAAAAAGTTTCAATGTAAAATAAAACTAAGCAATCTAATATAACTTATATAGAAAGTCTGAGTGTGATTTATCAAAATTCAGAATTAAATTTCTATAATAGTGGAAAACTTTCAGTCTCTTACTATTCAAAACCTGTGACTTCCAATGAGACTAGAAAGTTAGCAGAGAGGATCAAACAGACTTAAGCACTGCCCGACTTCTTCTAAAGTGATGAACTCTTTTATCCTAGAAAAGACAGAAATAGTCCATTTTAATTTCATTGAAAATTCCTATTACCATTATGACCTAAGAGACTTGAAAATTACTTAAAAGAAAGCATCTTTTTTAGATTTAAAACTATAAATAATGACAGAAAAGTGATCCTTTTGTGAAAGCATTCTTCAGATAACAAATATACCAATGATCAGTTTTATTCAACAATTCAGTTAAAAAACAAATCTCGGTGACTCAGAAAAAGAGGACTTAGAAATCTACAGTTTTCTAATATGTAGATTCTTATTAATTCATGATTCTGCACTGATGTCCCAGAGACAGCTAGTGAAAAACATGAAGTTTTTAAAAGTCTTATTTTTACTAAAATACATCTAACAGAAATCATGGCTTTATGATGGCTTGAGAATAGCACTCCATTTCAATCTATGATTTTAGGTTAAAAGATACAAGTTTTGGCATCTTAAAGGCATATCCTTAAGCTATAATGAAGATATGTGATTTTTAAGGAAATGAATAGAAAAAGTATATGCAAAAATTTCCTTTCACTTTGTTGCTAGCAGATGTGCAAAGAAATGAGGCCTTATGAGGGATGGAGCTGAGAACCAGTTCAGTTCAGTTCAGTTGCTCAGTCATGTCCGACTCTTTGCCACCCCATGAACTGCAGCACGCCAGGCC
>SJYA01005097.1:10894-27358 GCA_006410615.1 Neotragus moschatus
TTTTTTTTTTTTTTTTTTTTTTTTTTGATTCCTGTTTCTTTTTTAAATGAGTAGTATAGATTTTTGGCTTGTAGCTACCGTGAGGTTTCGGTCTCAGTGTTTAATTTGCAGATATCTTAAGTTCAAGTGCATTTTTAAAGACGTTATTTTTATTCCTTACTACCCACATTTAATATTTTTAGCAAGTGAAGAGGAATTAAAAGGCCTGTTGATGAAAGTGAAAGAGGAGAGTGAAAAAGTTGGCTTAAAGCTCATCATTCAGAAAATGAAGATCATGGTATCTGGTCCCATTATTTCATGGCAGATAGATGGGGAAACAATGGAAACAGTGTCAGACTTTATTTTGGGGGGCTCCAAGATCACTGCAGATGATGATCTCAGCCATGAAATTAAAAGATGCTTACTCCTTGGAAGGAAAGTTATGACCAACCTAGATAGCATATTGAAAAGCAGAAACATTACTTTTCCAACAAAGGTCCGTCTACTCAAGGCTATGGTTTTTCCAGTAGTTATGTATTAATGTGAGAGTTAGACTGTGAAGAAAGCCAAGCACTGAAGAACTGATGCTTTTGAACTGTGATGTTGGAGAAGACTCTTGAGAGTCCCTTGGTCTGCAAGGAGATCCAACCAGTCCATTCTAAAGGAGATCAGGCCTGGGTGTTCTTTGGAAGGACTGATGCTAAAGTTGAAACTCCAATACTTTGGCCAACTCATGCATAGTTGGCTCATTGGAAATGACCCTGATGATGGGAGGAATTGGGGTCAGGAGGAGAAGGGAACGACAGAGGATGAGATGGCTGGATGGCATCACCAGCTCAATGGACATGAGTTTGAGTGAACTCCGGGAGTTGGTGATGGATGAGGAGGCCTGGCGTGCTGTGATACATAGGATTGCAAAGAGTCAAACACGACTGAGTGACTGAACTGAACTGATCTCACAATTAGTATTTTCATGTCACATTTTTAATACTTTTTGTTTTTTTTTTCAGTCTCAATAACTTTAGGATATATACTTTTACTACTTTTGTTTTTCAACATTCTTAGAGCTTCATAAGTTGTTGATTTCCCATTTTTACTGTATTTTTGCTTTTATCAATAAGATTTTCCTTTCACAATTCTCATATTTCTTGCTGTGACCCTTTCTTTTAGCTTAGACAAGTCTCTCTAAAATTTCTCATAAAGGCAGGTTCATGGTGCTAAACTCTTTTAGCTTTCACTTATCTGTAAAACTTTTGATATTTCCTTCAAATCTGAATGATAATCTTGCTGAGTAGAGTAGTCTTGCTAAAAGTTCTCTTTTTTCTCTTTTCCTTTCATCACTTTATAATATATTATGACCTTCCTTTTTAGTTTGCAGTTTTTTTTTTAATGAGTTGATATTTATGGAAATTGGCTTCTATTTAACTAGTTTTATTTTCTTTGTCCCTTTCAATATTATCTATTGATCTTTATTTTCTGTCACTTAATTACAATGCATCATGATATAGTTCCCTTTGTTTGATTGTTTTGGGAACCATTGTGCTTCCAAGGACTGGATATCTGTTTCCTTTCCCAGTCATGCATAGTTTTCAGCTATTATGTCTTCAAATAGGTTCCATGACTCTTTCTCTCTCTCTTTCTGGGACCTTTACAATGTGGATATTAGAAATGCTAAATATTTTCTCAGATATCTATTAAAATTTCTCATTTTTAAAATTCCATTTTTTTTCAGTTCAGCTTGAGTGATTTCCACTAGTCTACCTTCCAGTTTCCTGATTTTTTCTTCTATATCATCTAACCTTCTGCTGCTTTTTTTCTACTTTATTTTTCCAGTTATTGTGTTATTCAACTCTGTTTAGTTCTTTACAGTTTTTTTTTTTTTAATTTGTTAAGCTTCTCACTGGTTTCATTCTTCTTCTGTCCAGTACTTCAAGCAGCTTTATGATCATTACCATGGATTCTTTATTGGTTGATTGCTGACCTCCCATTTATTTAACTTTTCTTCTGGGGTTTTATCTTGAATTTTGTTTCCATCACATTCTTGTTATCATCTCATTTTACCTAAATATCCATTTATGTTTCTATGTATTAACTAGTTTAATTATTTTTTAAATTTCTTTTTGATCTTGAGACAGTGAGCTAATATAGATGACATTGTGTGGGGGCCAGCTGCACACTCACGTCTGATCACCAAGACCATGCTATTAGGTTATCCTTTATTCTTGGAATGTCCCCTATGTGAGTTTATCTGCCCTTATGCTGTCATTGAGCTGACTACTGTGGGGATGCTGGTAGCTGTACCTGGCCTCTCGCCCAGTAGGTTGATATGTCTATTGTAGAAAAGGCAAAGGAACCAGAGATCAAATTGCCAACATCCACTGGATCATGGAAAAAGGAAAAGAGTTCCAGAAAAATATCTGTTTCTGGTTTATTGACTATGCCAAGACTTTGACTGTGTGAACAACAATAAATTGGAAAATTCTTAAAAGATGGGAATACGAGACCACCTGGTCTGCCTCTTGAGAAACACATATGCAGGTCAGGAAGCAACAGTTAGAACTGGACATGGAACAACTGTTTCTAAATAGGAAAAGGAGTATGTCAAGGCTGTATATTGTCACCCTGCTTATTTAACTTATATGCAGAGTGCATCATGAAAAACACTGGGCTGGAAGAAGCAGAAGCTAGAATAAAGATTACTGGGAGAAATGTCAATAACCTCAGATGTGCAGATGACACCACCCTTATGGCAGAGAGTGAAGAAGAACTAAAGAGCCTCTTGATGAAAATGAAAGAGGAGAGTGAAAAAGTTGGCTTAAAGCTCAACATTCAGAAAGGTAAAATCATGGCATCTGGTCCCATCACTTCATGGGAAATAGATGGGGAAACAGTAAAAACAGTGTCAGACTTTATTTTGGGGGACTCCAAAATCACTGAAGACGGTGATTGCAGCCATGAAATTAAAAGATGCTTACTCCCTGGAAGGAAAGTTATGACCAACATAGATAGCATATTGTAAAGTAGAGACATTACTTTTCTAACAAAGGTCTTTCTAGTCAAGGCTATGGTTTTTTCAGTGGTCATGTATGGATGTGAGAGTTACACTGTAACTCAAAGAATTGATGCTTTTGAACTGTGATGCTGGAGACGACTCTTGAGAATCCCTTGTATTGCAAGGAGATCCAACCAGTCCATTCTAAAGGACATCAGTCCTGGCTGTTCTTTGGAAGGAATTATGCTAAAGCTGAAACTCCAGTACTTTGGCCACCTCATGGAAAAGTTAACTCACTGGAAAAGTCTCTGATGCTGGGAGGAATTGGGGGCAGGAAGTGAAGGGCATGACAGAGTATGAGATGGCTGGATGGCATCACTGACTTGATGGATGTAAGTTTGAGTGAACTCTGGGCCTTGGTGATGGACAGGGAAGCCTAGTATGCTGTAATTCATGAGGATGCAAAGAGTCAGAAATGACTGAGCGACTGAACTTACCTGCACTGAACTGATTTTGGAGATTGACATCCACTGATATGTGGGTTCATTTTCTGGCAATTCTGGCTATCATGGACAGAATTCTTCAAACTGACTTCGACCTGATGGAGTGTGTGGCAAGGACTTGGGGTAATACTGACCCATTGGCCGGTGTAGATAGCTCCTAAGATCTCCAGATTAGGTCTAGGTAGATTAGGATTCAATGACTATGAACTTGAGCAAACTCCAGGAAATAGTGAGGGACAGGGACTCCTGGCATTTTGCACTACATGGATTGCAAAGAGTCAGATATGACTGGGTGACTGAAAAACAACAAGAAAACTCCCTCAAATGACTCCTACCGATGTATGTGTCCCCAGGGTTAGTCCCAGTTTCCTTTTGCCTCTCTAGAGATCGTTTCAAGATCAGCAATTGAATCTGACTATTTTCAAATTACTGCCCCTAGACTGGGATTCAGAGCTTGTGAAACTTTGTGTGTGCTCTTTAACAACAGAGTCTCTGTTTCCTACAACCCTCTGGGTCTCTCAAAAGTAAGCCCTGCCAGTCTTCAAAGTCAAGCATTCTCAAATTTCATCTTCTTAGTTCAAGCCCCCTGGCCTGCAAGCTTGATGTGGCACTACCCTTGGTTCTGGGGGAGAGTCTCTTCAGTTGTGATTATGCCCCAATTTGTGGGTCACCCACTTGAAGATATCAGTCTTGACTAAACTGTGTTTCCACCCCTCCTTGTCATTCCTTATTTATTTCTTTAGCTGCATATATTTTTCTGTAATCTTCAGGTCATTGTCATCAATAGTTTTTGGTTAAAAAAATAGTCTTGGTAATGTCCAATTCTTTGCAACCCCATAGACTGTAGTTTGCCAGGCTCCTCTCTCTACAGAATTCTCCATCAACAATACTTGATTAGGTAGCCATTGCTTTATCAAAGGGAATCTTCCCAACTCAGGGATTGAGTTTTCTGCATTGAAGGTAGATTCTTTACCATCTGAGCCACCTTAATATTTGCAATTTTGGTGTGTCTATGGGAGGAGATGAGACTAGACTTTGCCTTGTCCACCATCTTTGCCACTACCTCTCCAATTTTATTCTTCTGTTTTCTTTTTTAATTTGCTTCCTGAAGTCATCATTATTTTGCTCTTGTGTATGCAACAAAATTGTACATCAACTTAATTCTTCATAAGCTATTTTCTTCAAAGAGTAGAATTAGAATATATGAGAATCCTTAACCCAATGTATAGAAATAGTAAGATTTGTATTTACCTCCTTTGCATTCAGGTAGATGCCAGTAAACATTTCTTCAAAAGCACTGATTTTTAAAGCCATCACTACCTCTCCTTTTAAAATTATTCTTTTTTGCTATATTGTGACAATGTCTACAACACAATTTTTATTTCTTGCTTACCGCTATGAATATTAGTATTACTATAAATGTTTAAATGTTATGTATCCTGTTATTAAGTGAAATATGAGGCAAAAGTTGATGTTCAATAAATATTGACTGAAAAATTACATTTGTGAAAATTAATAGTTAAAAAGCTTAAATAAGCACCAGTATTTAAAATTATATGTATATACATATATATACATACATATATCTATATCTATATCTATATATATATAACACACATGCTAAAGTATCAAATGCTATTTTTATTTGGTAAAAATAAGAGAAAGTTGTCAAAATCTATACTTCAGAAAGAAAAAAAAAACATCTTATATTGACTACCTCAAAGATAATTCTTACACGTGGTAAAACAATTTGAATAGATGTCACAGTCTTAATTTATTTTCACTTTCAGAGAGAATGAAATGAAGTACAATTATAAAATGAATATATGTATCTTAGCTTGTAGCTTTGGTTAATTTTCTAACATACCTGAGATTCATCTTCTAGCCTGTTAAAATTAGAATTATAATAACATATTGAAAGAATTCACAGGATTTCTGGGAGGATTACACAAGGGAAAGGGTTAAAATCTTTAAAACTGTGAAAATATTTTCAACGAAATTGTCTTATTATTTCCAAGTTAAATCAATTAATGAATAGTCTTTATAATCTGACATCCCTGAGATTGAAAATGTGTACTAATAAGCTAACTGAANTAAAATTAGAATTATAATAACATATTGAAAGAATTCACAGGATTTCTGGGAGGATTACACAAGGGAAAGGGTTAAAATCTTTAAAACTGTGAAAATATTTTCAACGAAATTGTCTTATTATTTCCAAGTTAAATCAATTAATGAATAGTCTTTATAATCTGACATCCCTGAGATTGAAAATGTGTACTAATAAGCTAACTGAAAAATCACTGCACATGGTGACTGCAGCCAGGAAATTAAAAGACGCTTACTCCTTGGAAGAAAAGTTATGACCAACATAGATAGTATATTCAAAATCAGAGTCATTACTTTGCCGACTAAGGTCCGTCTAGTCAAGGCTATGGTTTTTCCTCTGGTCATGGATGGATGTGAGAGTTGGACTGTGAAGAAGGCTGAGCACCAAAGAATTGATGCTTTTGAACTGTGGTGTTGGAGAAGACTCTTGATAGTCCCTTGGACTCCAAGGAGATCCAACTAGTCCGTTCTGAAGGAGATCGGCCCTCGGATTTCTTTGGAAGGAATGATGCTGAAGCTGAAACTCCAGTACTTTGGCCACCTCATACAAAGAGTTGACTCATTGGAAAAGACTCTGATGCTGGGAAGGATTGGGGGCAGGAGAAGAAGGGGACGACAGAGGATGAGATGGCTGGATAGCATCATGGACTAGATGAACATGAGTCTGAGTGAACTCTGGGAAATGGTGATGGACAGAGAGGCCTGGCGTGCTGTGATTCATGGGGTCGCAAAGAATTGGACACGACTGAGTGACTGAACTGAATTGAACTAATAAGGTTCTTAGAAATAACAAATCTCAGACTCTGCCTTAGCAAATCTGACTCAGAATCTATGTTTTAACAGCATTCTTAAGCATTCACAAATATGTTAAATCTGAGGAACCACCAGTTTCTAATACTGTCTGAAGTTGACAAATATGCCGGGAAAAGATTCTTATGCAATTTTTTTTTTTTTTGTTTATAAAACTCATTTTCTTTTCACGTTAACAAATATTTATGTTTCATGATACAAATATTTATATTTTATTAATGCTTTCTGGCTTTTTTGACAAATTAAATGGGTATTATTCCCTTCTAATTTGAGTTTCAAAATATATTTTCTATCGTATTTTGGTGATGCTATAGAATGAATAGGAAAGATGGATTAATTGCTCATTGTAGTGTTGCTTGTCATCAACAGTCAAGGAACATTCTCATAGGAGGTGGATTGGGTTTATGAGGTTTTCCTCCTCTATCAGTTTCCTATTTTCACTTCCTCCAATAATTTGTTGTTTTGAGAACTATTATATTTAGTCTTTTATCTTCTTCCTTGAATTATATATTCTTTAATGCATTGTGCATTACAATGATGAGGAGAAAGCCAAAGCTTCAGCAAGCCTGAGCCAATGATTTGCAAAAGCTCAAGGAACAAAACCACAAAACTGATGCAGATGCATTTTTTTAATTTTTATTTTTTCTGGGGGCAAATGATTCTTTACAATTTTCTATTAGCCCAGCTACAGTTTGAAACATATAATTTTGGAGCACAACTGAGGAGGCAGATGCTTCTTTTCTAATGGTAGTGGATTCCAAGTATTTTCCCAGAATGTTTAAAAGGTATCATTATAATTTTGTGTAGATTTAAGAAGGCACAGAAAAACATTTAAATCCATACCTACCATAACATCTGTCACAATACATTATTTTAAATGTATTAACTGATCAAGGTGACACATCTTTCCTGAACATGATATAACTCAAAATAGTATAATTAGAATTATTCTATGCATATAGCAAACATGTACTGAGCACTTACTCTGTGCCACTCATAGGGTAGCACATAGAACATATGCTGAATGGAGATGGGTGGAAAACATGAAATTAAATACAATTAATAACAAGATCTTGCTAAGTGATGTAATTATGTTTCCCATAACTGTGTAAGGAGAAAATGCAACAAGAGTCTATTATTATAACTATTTAGAAAATATCTTTCTGGTTAAGAGGTGCTTAAAAATAAGACTTTAAAATTGAGAAGCAGTTAATCTTATAAACAATGGGTGGGTCATGGTGTCAAGTAATGTATGTGCTGTGTGTTACAAGTCGCTTCAGTCGTGTCTGACTCTGCGACCCTGTGGCCTTAGCCTGCCAGGCTCCTCTTTAATGGGGATTTTCCGGGTAAGAATACTGGAGTCCGTTGCCATGCTCTCCTCTAGGGGATGTTCTCTTACAACTCCTGATTGGCAAGTGGGTCCCTTACCACTAGTGCCACCTCAGGAGCCCAATATAGCATTGGAAATACTGAAGTGGGATATGGACAAAAGAGATTCAGCAGTGATTGTCAGAAAATTATCAGAATAATATATATATTTTAATTACTTAAGAAATCAGATGATTTATTATCATCATCATTATTGTCATCTTGTATCAGGAGAATGAACCACCACCAAAAAAAAAAAAGAAGAAATAAACTAAATTTTATATTCAGTTGAATGGCACTAATAGGGTCCACCCAAAGCCATGTCCATCGAGTCGGTGATGCCATGCAACCATCTCATCCTCTGTCATCCCCTTCTCCTCCCACCTTCAATCTTTTCCAGCATCAGGGTATTTTCAAATGGGTCAGCTCTTCGCATCAGGTGCCCAAAGTATTGGAGTTCAAGCTTCAACATCAGTCCTCAAAATGAACACCCAGGACTGATCTCCTTTAAGATGGACTGGTTGGACTTCCTTGCAGTCCAAGGGACTTTCAACAGTCTTGTACAAAACCACAGTTCAAAAGCATCAATTCTTTGGTGCTCAGCTTTCTTTATAGTCCAACTCTCACATCCATACATGACTATTGGAAAAATCATAACCTTGACTAGATGAGCCTTTGTTGACAAAGTAATGTCTCTGCTTTTGAATATACTATCTAGGTTGGTCATAACTTTCCTTCCAAGGGGTAAGTGTCTTTTAATTTGATGGCTGCAATCAATCACCATCTGCATTGATTTTGGAGCCCCCCAAAATAAAGTCAGCCACAGTTTAGTTTCCACTGTTTCCCCATCTATTTGCCATGAGATGATGGGACTGGATGCAATGTTCTTAGTTTTCTGAATGTTGAGCTTTAAGCCAACTTTTTCACCCTCCTCTTTCACTTTCATCAAGAAGCTCTTTAGTTCTTCACATTCTTCCATAAAATTGCAGTTTGTAAATTGTACTTGATCATTTATAAAGAAATTTTTCTACAAAGAAAAGTAAAAATATTTCTTTTCTTTGTTTTAATTGTGTGATATAAATTAATTTTTTGTTTATTTTTAATTTTTTTATTAGCCATTATATTTCTTAAGGTCTTCCCTGGTGACTCAGTGATCAAGAATCCACCTGCAATGCAGGTAACATAAGTTCAATTCCTGGGTTGTGAATATCCCCTGGAGAAGGAAATCCCAACCCACTCTTGTATTCTTGCCTTGGAAATCACATGGACAGAGGAGCTTCATGGGCTACGGTCCATGGAGTTGCAAAATCAGACATAACTTAGGGACTAAACTACCACCATCACATAGTTCTTATAGGGTATTTAACAAGAGGGCTTCCCTGGTAGCTTAGATGGTAAAGAAACAGCCTACAATGTGGGAAACATAAATTTGATCCCTGAATCAGAAAGATACCCTGCAAAAGAAAATGGCTACCCACTTCAGTATTCTTGACTGGAGAATTGCATAGACAGAGGAACCAGGCAGGCTTACAGCCCATTGTTCACAAAGTGTCAGATATGACTGGGTGACCAAAACATTCATTTAATAAGAAAAACAATAACAATGAATCATGAAGTAAAACTTCTATTCAAACTGTAGCCCTAGCAAATCAATGTCAGTTTCTCTCTCTCTCTCTCTCTCTCTTTTTGATAATTAACAGTAATTATAATAAATAAGTAGAGAAATTTTTATAATTGCTGACTGAAGTGCTCACTGGAAAATTTCATGACATTTGAGGGTTTATGAATACATGTGTTCATCTGAAAGGTAGTTTGGTCTGAAATAGATGACACTCAACTACTTCCTGTTAGAAGAAAATGTGCTAATTGCTTTTAATATAGTTTCTTACACTACAGTCAACCCAGGCCATCTGTCCACACAGCTGTCTCTTGGTGGTTTCAGCAAAGCAAGTGAGGGTATATATTTTAAAAAGAAGCACAACTGAAAAGAGCAAAACAGCCCACATTGATTGAGTTTGTATTACAAGACTATGTGCTGAATAAATTTTAAAAATGTATACCAGAGCGTGTACATACACATACACACACACCCAATATTTTCACCTAGGGTGAGAAGTGACTTTATTAGTAGTTTATCTTGATAAATCACATGACTGAGAAATAACTTTAGGATCTACATTGAGTAAAGGTAACAATTCTAAAACAAAAGCACAAACTATTTTGCTCAATATGTTAGTAGAAAAACATGTTTGGGGTTGAGAATTGACAGAAGTAGGTTGAGGTGGCCAGAAAAAATTGAGGCAAAATTTCCACAGGGACTTAAATCATTTTGTTAGGAAGTGAGTACTCCTGATCACTAAAAGTTTAGTGAAACCCAACAGTCACACAAAAAATAGTTGTCATGAATATTATGATTTTGTTTGGTAAATCTCAAGAATAATGTTGTGTTGATGACTGGGTTCAGGTAAAAATAAAATGAAAAACCCATTGTGGGATGGATTCAGACCTTCTAAACTGGACAAAGTGAACAGACGAAGAAATTTTAGAAAGCTACAGATAAAAATGTAAACGTGGTACTGCTTCTAAATTTATAGATATCTTGATGGGGAGATGCACATAGAAATGTCAGATAAATTTTTAATTCACGACATATATCACAGCAGAGAAGGATGCCCAGGATATTTGCCCATATGATGATTGCAATCTGGTAGAGAGAAAAAGATAGAAAGGAAAAAATAAATGAGTAAAATACACATATGCTAGGTAATAAGTGCTTTGAGGTAAATAAAACTAGTAAGGGAGTGCAATTTTCATTTGAGAAAAGATAGATGAAGACATAAGTCAGACAAAAATCTGTTTAAAGAGTCAAGATATATGAACACGTAAAGTCTCTGAGTTTAATCCAACCTAGATATTCCACAAGTGACGGAAGTCTGTGATCACAAATGATGATTCTGCCCTGCAGTCAGTTTCCTCTTGATGAAAATATCATCAAATTTGAAAGTTCTACCTCAACTAACCAATGTGTTTATTTTATAAACAGAAATGTTGAATAAGATTTCAAATTATTTATTCCAAACAAATTACAACCCTTAACTTATGCAAGGCCAGATAATATCTTGGAATAATATTTTAATATCACTTGTCTTATCCCTACTGCAAAAGTAAAGTAAATAAGAATTATTTTGGATCCCTGTGTTATTAGATTGATTTCACAGCTAGATAGGAAGATAAGGCAAAATGGATGAAATATTTTTGGAGCTCTCCATTCATTTTTATCAGAATAAAACTGATAGGTTTTAGACATACCAAAGAAAGAAACAGGAAGTATCTTACAAAATATTCATGCATTCATTAATTCACTTCAACATATTTATTGAGCAACCTCCAGCGGGATGTTAATCACTGCAATTATGGTACAATAAACAGACAGGATTTTGTCCTTAAGGTTACATTCTTGGCAGGAAATTCATGTATTATTCAAAAGATCCTAAGAAAATATGGAAGAGTGTTCTATATAAGCATATAATGACAGAGAGATCAGGGAAGACCTCACAAAATAAGAAAGTATTAAAAATATCTTATGGGGGGAAAAGTATTATTATATATATATTTTTCCTTTTGGTGAAGTAGAGAGTGATCAAACATACTAAATGATGCTGATAATGGCAATAGTTCAAGTTCCAAACATCAACCACAAGGTTAGGCAAAGTGGACAAGTTACCATTTGTAACTGAGAAGTACCATTTGAGCACAGTGGTAAACATGCACATTTGATTTGATGTATGTTCATAAGATAATGGGAGCTTCCCTGGTAGCTCAGATAGTGGAGCATCTGCCTGCAATGTGGGAGACTTGGGTTCGATCCTTGGGTTGGGAAGATCACCTGGGGAAGGAAATGGCGACCCACTCCAGTATTCTTGCCTGCAAAACTCCATAGATGGGGGAGTCTGGTGGGCTACAGTCCATGTGGTTGCAAAGAGTTGGACCAGAGTGAGCGACTTCACTTTCATAAGCGAATGGATGAGAGGAAGTGGAAAACTAGATCAGGACATAAACCTAGGCTCATGGACAAGGAGTTTTGTGATGAATGGTGTTAGGAAATGAGGCAGGAAAGGAAGATGATATTAAAAGTGATGATGTTTTCAAGACTGGATTTAGACATTGTTATATGTTTATAACATATAAACATAAGCTTATATTTTTTATTATTTTTTTAATGAATGAGAGCATGAGATTGATACCATTGACACAGTGACTTGTCTTATCTGGATTAAAGGAGTGAGAATCTAATACGGAGGTGAAGAGTAGGGCTTATATTGGCAAGAACTATTCATCCAAAAAGAAAAGTTTTTATTCCAATGCAAGTAGATCCATATATGTAGAAAGATAAAGAATTTCTTTGCTCATGTCCTTAACTTCCACAGTAGGAAAGAAGGACAGAATTATGAGTTAATTCTGGCAATTGAAAAGGGGATATTGATGATCTAATGAGAAAGAATACCTAAAATATTTGCTGATTTGAATGTCCTCCTTGCAGATGGCCATAAATTTAAATTGAAACCTTGAGACAGCTATGGTCATGGACTGGTTTGCAGATGGAATATAGGTAGGGTTTGGATTAAATTAAAGTTTGTATTTGTGTGGCTGACAATGATAGAAGGAGATGATTTGCAGGAAAATTGAGAGGAATTTGAGGGAAAATACAAGATAGAAGCTAAATGTGGGTCACATAATCCAACCTGTGTAAAGAGGGGAACAAAGACGTTAGAGTCTATGGACACTACACATGTAGTTGAACCAACAGATAAAATGTTCTAGTGGTGTCCAAGAGATTTTGGAAATGGGATACCAAACTGCATGTCTTAGAAACATGGAGATGGTGTTTAGAGTATAAAGGGTTGATGCTGAGATTATAGTGGTTCACGTGTTGGTAATGATAAAGATGGATAATAACCCAGGGTTTAGGCAATGATCAATGGTGGAGAGGGAGAGAAGAAATTTTTAAGCTGGAGAATTAGATGCATTATTAACATGGATTTTTAAATCATTATCAATTATAATGAATTAGCATTGCAAACAGTTGAGTCAGCCACAACATAGATCCAACTCATGTCTGTGGGGGCAAAGTTATAACACAGTTAAAAACTGAGAATAATTTTATACCATTTTGCATCCAATAATGCTGAAAATTTAGATGCTCATGTGGAATTTTGAGACACAGTTCTCAGTAGGTGAGTCATGGTCTTACCTCTCACATAAAAACACTAATTTTCCTTAGTGAATGTTCAGAAAATCTCTTGATTAGCAACTCTCTCTATGCAGAGCAGAAAATTGATGTGCACTGTACACTTATTAAAATCTATCTCTATGCCTCTGACTTCATCCTACTCAGGCAAAGTCCCACATTTGTTGGAACTATGCTAACTCTCTTTTCTCGCAGGACCCAGGACACATTCTTTGCACACAAAAGTGGCCTGGTAAGCCCATTTAGCATATAGACAGCAGCCTTCAGAATGTCAAAATATCTCCCAGGACTCATCAGTATTTTTCTAAATTTTTCAAATATTCACTTTACAAGAGCAATGATATCTGTGAAATTTGCATCATTGAGAAAACAGCATATTTAAAGTGAATTATCTTACTTTTTAAATCCAGGATGTTTATATTTCTATTGTAGGAAATAATTTATACCTGTTTATATCTATTAATAAGAAATACATCAGTAAGAAATCTTCGTATTTACTAAAGCTAAGATCATGGTATCTGGTCCCATGATTTCATGGGAAATAGATGGGGAAACAGGGAAAACAGTGTCAGATTTATTTTGGGGGGGGCTCCAAAATCACTGCAGATGATAATTGCAGCCATGAAATTAAAAGACACTTACTCATTGGAAGGAAAGTTATGACCAACCTAGATAGCATATTCAAAAGCAGACACATTACTTTGCCAACAAAGTTCCGTCTACTCAAGGCTATGGTTTTTCCAGTGGTCATGTATGGATGTGAGAGTTGGACTGTGAAGAAAGCTGAGCACCAAAGAATTGATGCTTTTGAACTGTGGTGTTGAGAAGACTCTTGAGAATCCCTTGCACTGCAAGGAAATCCAACCAGTCCATTCTAAAGGAGATCAGTCCTGGGTGTTCTTTGCAAGGAATGATGCTAAAGCTGAAACTCCAGTACTTTGGCCACCTCATGTGAAGAGTTGACTCATTGGAAAGGATTCTGATGCTGAAGAAGGATTGGGGGCAGGAGGAGAAGGGGATGATGGAGGATGAGATAGCAGATGGCATCACCGACTCAATGGACGTGAGTTTGAGTGAACTCTGGGAGCTGGTGATGGACAGGAAGGCCTGGCGTGCTGCAATTCATGGGGTCGAAAAGAGTCGGACATGATTAAGCAACTGAACTGAACTGAAATAAACTACCTTGGTGTGGGCTTCCCTGGTGGCTCAGATAGTAAATAATCTGCCTGACACATAGGAGACCCAGTTTCAATCTCTGGGTTTGGAAGTCCTCTGGAGTAAAGACTAGCTACCCACTACAGTATTATTGCCTGATGGATTACATGGACAGAGGAGTTTGGCAGGCTATAGTGCATGGGACTACAAAGAGTTTGACAAAAGAGAAACTAACATCCCCCCAGGTAGCTTACTGTGCTAGAATCCTTCATGATGTGTAGTATATCAAGAAACAATGAACGGGATTCCTATCTATTTTCTAACTAGTCTCGAGATAATGAGACTAATCAGATTTTATACATAGTATCTACCCATCATGTCTTAACAACTATTTCCCCCAAGGATTACCTAGTGGCAGGGATAAATAAAGCAGAGTGGAAACCAAGACATTATTTGAGCATAATTGCTATGACTATCCTGTATGATTTTTTGGCAGTAAAAGTTGTCTAAGAGGATCATCAAAAATACATCCTCAAAACTAGCAGTGAAATGGGATTGAATAAAGCATACTGAGACACAAGCATCTTTCTATTATAAAGGCATGAGATCAATGTAATCCTAACATTAAATCAAAATCAACCAAAGAAACTCATCTATTAGTTTCACACCAAGCTCCATTACCAGATATAGGTTTTCCAAATGTAAATATATGTGGAAGTTTTGTTGCTCTAACTACTGTTTTTTTTTTCTGTTAAAAATAGTGCTACAAAGAATATATTATATGTCAATAATTGTGCGTGTATATGAGTATTTAGGTAACATATATTAATTAAAATGGAATTGATACATTAAAGGATATGAATTTTCACATTGGATAAACATGGAAACTTTCTTAATGTTTTTGTCAATTTATATTCTTGCTAATAATGTGTCATAGTATCATGTCATATAAATATTCAGATATTTTTGTTAACTGATTTATTCCCAATTTTTGCCAATCTGAATTCTGAAAATGATACATTATTAACTGTTACATGTAGATATTTTATTATGATAGAGCCTACATAATGTTTAATTTTTCTTTATTTTTCTGTGCTCCATATGTCCATGCCTTTCCTCATTTTTCTGTTAATATTTTTCTTATTTATTATAAAAATGTATATTGCTGGATTTATTTCTTTGCCATTCATTGCAGTCGTGATTCTCCAATTTGTTGTTAGAACTGGCTTATACAAAGAAAATTTTCCTAGCTAATCATTAAAAAATATTAAGTATTTTATAATAACTATTAAATATATTAAATACACTCATTTTTATTTTAACTGCAAGTTTTCAAACTATGCAAACAAAAGCTTTCTCTACTCTAATGTTATATTTTAAAATTATAAAAAATTTTTCAAGCACATTTTAAAAAATTTTATGTATTTGTTTTTGGCTGTTCTGGGTCATCATTGCTGTGAAGGCTTTTCTCTAGTTGAGGCATTGGGGGGTATTCTCCAGTTTTGGTGCCAGGGCTTTTCATTGAGGTAGCTTCACTTGTTGGGCAGAAAGGGCTTTAGGGCATGCAGGCTTCAATAACTGTGGCCCATGGGCTCAGTAGTTGAGGCTTCAGGGCTCTAGAGCACAGGCTCAATAGCTGTTGCATGTGGGCTTAGTTTCTCTGTGGCATGTGGGGTTTTTCTGGACCAAAGATGGAACACATGCTTCCAGCANTTCATTGAGGTAGCTTCACTTGTTGGGCAGAAAGGGCTTTAGGGCATGCAGGCTTCAATAACTGTGGCCCATGGGCTCAGTAGTTGAGGCTTCAGGGCTCTAGAGCACAGGCTCAATAGCTGTTGCATGTGGGCTTAGTTTCTCTGTGGCATGTGGGGTTTTTCTGGACCAAAGATGGAACACATGCTTCCAGCAATGATAGGTGGATTCTTTATCACTTAGCTATCAGGGAAGTGCTTTTACACTGAGGTTTTAATTTTTTTTAACATATAAACCTTGATTACATATTTATTTTATCTTATTGTAATATAAAATGTAAACTATTTTAAATAACTACCCAATAGTTAGAAAAAATGTATAACTAATCATTCCCCCACTAATGTGAACAACTTTTGCTAAGTTGTTTCAGTCGTGTCCAACTCTTTGGGATCCCATGGACCATAGCCTGCCAAGGTCTTCTGCCCATGAAATTCCACAGGCAAGCATACTGGAGTGTGTCATCATTATCTTCTTCTGTGAAGAACTACACTTATCATTTACTGAGCGACTCTATTTTTTCCATCAATTGTGTATTCCCTCCACAGTGT
>SJYA01005098.1:0-24105 GCA_006410615.1 Neotragus moschatus
AGGCCTGGCGTGCTGCAATTCATGGAGTTGCAAAGAGTCGGACACGACTGAGCGACTGAACTGAACTGAGACTGACTCTTGCCTCAAAGCGCTCAGTTAGGAAACCCTACCTTTAACGGTCTTGGAGTTACAGGGTGAAAGGTAAGAATAAAATGTAAAGCAAAATGATATGAAGTTGTTGTTCTTATTTAAAAAGAAAAAACCCACAGAAACATTCTTTGCTTTAGAAGTCAAAGAAAAGGTAAACAGAGACTAAACTTAACAAAGCTATAAAAAACTTTATACAGTGGCATTCACATATTTTTGTCATCTTACTTCCTGGAGGCATTTAATTTTTCAATACAAAGTTATGGTAACAAAACTACTGGAGTATTAGTGGATTGTGTGTGTGTGTGTGTGTGTGTGTGTGTGTGTGTGTGTTAGCTGCTCAGTCGTGTCTGATTCTTTGCGACCCAATGGACTGTAGCCTGACAAGCTCCTCTGTTCATGAAATTCTCCAGGCAAGAATACTGGAGTGGGTAGCTGTTCTTTACCATATGAGCCACCAGGGAAGCCCTGGGGAAAGTAAATAGAAACCAGATTTAATAAAGGAATAAAACAGCTCTGTATAGTTGGCATTCTCACATTTTTGTCAACTTACTTCCAGGAGACATTTAACTTTTCTATGCAGAGTCAGTGTAACCAAAATCAAGCACAGTTGAATGATCATGATAAATTATCTGTTCAAAGGGAATTTTAATTTATTACACAGTTACTGAATGTGTTTGCTGTAATTATACAAGAATCAATCCATAGCATTTGAGAGGGGCTGGGTAATGCTGATTTTCAAAGTTATCCATAAATCACTGAAATAAAGGACATGTCCTAAAGTTAAATTGTTTGAACAAAGTTGTACATTTAATTATGCAAGTTTTCCCCTCAGCTCTGTGATCTGGGCAAAAGGAATTAACGTAAAGTATGAATTATGCCAGGCTTCCCCAATGGCACTAGTGGGGAAGAACCCACCTGCCAATGCAAGAAACATGAGATGCTGGTTTGATCCCTGGGTCGGGAAGATCCCCTGGAGGAGGAAATGGCAACCCACTCCAGTATTCTTGCCTGGAGAATCCCATGGACAGAGGAACCTGGTGGGGTACAGCCCATGGGGTCACAAAGAGTTAGACACAACTGAAGCAACTTAGCATGCACAAATAAATTATGACACCCCTCTGGAGTGGGTTGCCCTGCCCTAGAGGGTCTTCCCAACCCAGGGATCAAACCCACTTCTCTTTAAGTCTCCTGCATTGACAGGCGGGTTCTTTACCACCAGCGCTACCCTTTAAATCAAAGATAATTTGAATAGTTAATTTGAATGGTTTCACTTCTATTTCTATTTCTGTTTAAATGATTTGAAAAATGGAAACATAGGAGCTGAGACAGAAATACTCTGTTTACTACCCGTGGAAAGCTAAATTTGCCATAAAGTATTCCCAAGGGACCACAATGGTAAAACACTGTCAAGATTGCAGAGTCACTGAAAGAAGATTTGAAATTGTGGGTCAGTTCCAAGTACAAGTTCCAAATGTGTGAGATATCTCTGCAGCCAAGATTATTTGGTCTGCCTGGGAATATAGAACCAACCTCAACAAACATCATTCATTGTTTTGATCCACATGGGTTACTGGCTGTCTCAAAAATTTCCAACTCTCATAAATGTCTCCATAATTCACAAGAGTAACCTTTATTCCTGCTGTATTTCAGCCTTTAAGACACCGAGATCACACGTGTGCTAAACACAGGAGACAGCCAGGAAAACTCACGTGGGTCAGGTACAATTCACGGATAAAACTGGTATAAAACTTCTTTTCCTGATACAGTTACGTCTCTTCTTTCTAGATTAATATTTTTTCTGATAGTCTGGTCATTTTATAAGAAAGGTGATGTTCTTTGCACTTAGGAAATGAAATTATAAAATCTGAGTATAATTGAAAATTCTTTTATTTTTTTGGCTTTCAGGGACCTTAGCTTCATAAAGTACCGCTAGAATTTAAAGCACTGCTAGAATGTATTGACCACAGACAATTTAATTTTTAAATTTATTTTTAACTGAAAGATAACTGCTTTACAGTATTGTGTTGGTTTCTGTCGTGGATCCACACGAATCAGCCGCAGGTAGAACCTCCTGAACCTCCCTCCCCCCTCCCACCCCATCCCGCCCCGCTAGGTTGATACGGAGCCCCGGGCTGAGCTCCCTGAGTCAGGCAGCGACTGACTGTCTGTCTTGCACATGGCAGTGCGTCGGTTTCCTTGCTGGTCTCTCCATTCATCCAACCCTCTCTTCCGCTCCGCTCCCTGTGTCCACGAGTCTGTTCTTTATGTTTGTCTCTTGATTGCTGCCCTCCAAACTGGTTCATCAGTACCACCTTTCTAGATTCCAGTTATACGTCTTAATATATGGTATTTGTTTATCTCTTTCCAACTGACTTCACTGTGTATAATCAGGCTCTAGGTTCTTCCACTTCATTAGCACTGACTCAACTGTGTTCCTTTTTAATGACTAATACTCCATTGTTTATAATTAAAAACATGGCTTCCCAGGGGCTGCCAGTGATAAAGAATCCACCTGTCAATGCAGGAGATACAAGAGATGTGGGTTCTATCCCTGGGCTGGGAAGATCCCTTGGAGTAGGTAATGGCAACTCACTCTAGTATTCTTGCCTGGAAAATTCCATGGACAGAGAAGCCTGGTGGGCTACAGCCCATCGGGTCACAAAGAGTTGGACATGACTAAGCGACTGAGTGACTGAGTACACACACAGATATGCCCTTAGATGTACCAAAGCTACTTTTTAAAAGAAATGTTTATGTTATTCTTAATAGGATGGTTCAGAACACTGAGTGGAAGTTTCTAGATGGTAAGACTGTTTAAATATCCAATGAACTGCAGAATTTAAGTCACAACAGTGCTCCTCATAAATGCTTCCTTAGTGTGCGAGTGTACAGGTATGGTTTAATGCGCTGTCTATTATCCCGATATGGGGTTTAAATAACATACCAGCACAGCCACTATCGCTACTTTATCAAGGAAGTGTCTTGCAAAGTTTGGGGTTTTTTTCTACATGAAAAGACATTCCATGTGAGAGTGAAGGTCAGAAAGATTTAATGTACATCTATTCTTGTATTTGTGAAAGGAAAACTAAAATGGGGACCTAGAGATAAGAAGCCTCACATGAGATTGGGGAAATCAACTCTGATATTTCTGTAAAAATATTTATTGAATTTGTATCCACATCATGCTGGGGATTCGGATTAGGAAAACAGCAGATATGTTTAGATGGACATTAAATATCACTGCTGTTGATCTTCAGAGACATTAAAAATGGCATTGCAGAAACAATTAATTGAATCATTACATATAAGGTTGGTAGAAGCCACAATTCCTTCTAAATAAAAATGCAAGGAACAAAAGGCCAATCAGTCAGCCCTGTCATTCTCTTCTCTGACTCTCTGCTCCAAAATACAGAACATTTCTTCACCTGATTTATTGAAATAGAGAAACATCATATGTGCTACTTTATTTTTTACAGAGACAGAATGCTACCATATGATACTGAAAATAATTTGAACTTGGCAAGTCTTTATGCAATGAAATCAATCACATAAATATATATTAACTTACCAAATTTTACAATGGAATTTCTGTTTTTATAACAGGAGGGATTTCTGTCTTTTTAATTTACTGATGTATTTTAATACACCAAGAAATGTCCCTGACAGCTGTGGTGGTTACTCAGTTGCTCAGTCATGTCCAACTCTTTGTGACCCCATGGACTGCAGCACACTAGGCTTCCTGTCCTTCACCATCTACTGGACCACGCTCAAACTCATGTCCATTGAGTCAGTGATGCCATCCAACCATCTCATCCTCTGTTGTCCCCTTCTCCTCCTGCCTTCAATCTTTCCTAGCATCAGAGTCTTTTCTAGTGAGTCAGCTCTTTACATCAGGTGGCCAAAGTATTGGAGCTTCAGTTTCAGCATCAGTCCTTCTAATGAATATTCAGGACTAATTTCCTTTAGGATGGACTGGTTGGATCTCCTTGCAGTCTAAGGGACTCTTAAGAGTCTTCAACACCACAATTCAAAAGCATCAATTCTTCGGCGCTCAGCTTTCTTTATAGTCCAACTCTCACATCCACACATGACTGCTGGGAAAACCATAGCTTTGACTAGATGGACGTTTGTCAGCAACGTAATGTCTGCTTTTTAATACGCCATCTAGGTTTCATCCAAGGAACAAGTATCTTTTATTTTCATGGCTGCAGTCACCATCTGCAGTGATTTTGAAGCCCAAGACAGTTGTGACTTTCCATAAATTTTACTGAATTAGTGGAAACAACAAATACATAAACAAACTTGAATCTCTGTATCTGTCTCCAGTGAACCCACTCGCCTGTCATCATCTCACATAACATAGGATAAAAAAGAATCAAACATTCTAAAGAGAGGATACCATTTATTATATCCCTTCTTACTGTCTTCAGCAATAGATTTTTCAAGTTGGTTTTTACATTTGGTATTCAAGTTTATACTGCAGTATCATAAATCTTTCCCAAGTCTTTGAATTTCATCAATAAGATAGTCAACATCTGTTTGTCTTGTGGCAGGATTAGAAAAGACCATTCGGAAAAAGTTTACTTTGTCCCCACAGGGCTGGTAGCTGAGCATCACTGTACCTTTCACTATCATCTTTGCTTTAATCTTTGGAGCAATCTGTGTATAAATGCAAATATCATTCAAAAGAAAGTTTATGAATAAATACTGTTCTACTTCCTAGATGACTATATGACTATCATTAGCTGGAGGCAAACTGCAGGCAATTTAAAACTGTCAGGGATAATTTTTAAGAAGCAGCTTACTACAGAAAAAAAGCAGCCTGTTCTAAACACATTAACGCTCTTGCTAGTCCATGATTCACAGTTACCAAACTCATAAAATAATGCAAGTGTACTAGAATACATTGAAGAAGGTTGTATGACATTTTGTTCACATTTATATGTCAATCTAAAAAGACATATCCGGGAGAGAGGAAAAATGAACTAGGGAATGGAAAAACAGGAGTACCTTCTGCTATTCTAGCTCTCACTCTTTGAATTATTACAATCCTACTTGAGTTTTTCAACAAGGTCACTGTTTCGCAGCAAAACATGGTTTCTTTGTAAATTCTACAGAGGAAAGTTCTACCCATTTAATGTCTTGCACAGCTCCTAAAACAACACTGCACAGGTGGTATTCGACCACATAACAGGCTGGGGTCATTATGGATACTATTGCACAAAGCGGCACTGAGCTTGGGCCATGCGGCGGGCACTCACACGCTATTTAAAATGCAGTATTCAAAGCATAACCCCCATCTCACACACACGCAAACTTACCTTTTGCAGTTCTTGCTCTCTTTCAAAACTTTCTGGGATATGTTTAAGTCTCGGTGGGAAATACCAGAAGCAGACATTGGTGAACTCAGGCTAAATCAAAAATTAACACTTTACAAGTATTCTTAAAGTTTCATCTACTTGTTTAGTAATTTTATCAGTATTCTTAAAGCCCTACCTAATTTCTTAATTATCCCAGAAATATTTTAATTACTCATGCCATCAGGCTGCCAAGGGACTGACTGGCCCTTGAAGAGGAAGATGGATATAATATTAGCAAAACTCTCAATTTTATCATTAATATCTATAATTTAGTATATTAATAATAATGAACCAAGGATTATCAGGTAACTTAAAGACCACGTTTTCTTATGTCACCTATTCTCCAGAAACCCAACTGCACAGTCTAACTTACATGAAAAATGCTAGGAAAAATTAAATTTCTCTGATTAAGTGCCATCAAAGTCAGAAAAGCAATTATAACCAAATAGTTCTTTCTTAATTTTTTTTAAATTTAGAGCCTGGTGGAATACAGTCCATGGGATCACTAAGAGTCAGACACAATTAACATCCACACAGGCAAGGCAACTATTAAATTACTCTATTAGGCCCTAGGCCTATAAAGAAAGAGAATTTAATGGAAAAGTTTTTAAGATCTAAATGTTTTGCGGCACTTAGATAAAATAAAATGTGTATGATAATTATTGCATGGAACTTTTGAATTATCTCAAAGTGTCAGACAGGTAATAGATTCAAGGAAAAATACTCAGCAAAGAAAGAAAAGATACATTACAGTATCGCCAAGAAATGTCCACTAATAGAGTCCTTACCTCTGCATCAAATACAAGCTTAAAGTTATCTTTTTTCTTTAAAACTTTATAGAAGTATTTTGCAAGTTCCATATATCTGTCAATCTGTACCTCAAAGCCATAAGTTCCCTGTAGTTTAAGAAAAAAAAATCAAAAGCTTTATTCAAGTAAGTACCTTTAAATTAAACTAAAGAAGCTCTTGAAATGCATTAAATTTATTTAAATGTACTTATTTAAATAAATGTGATTATTATCTACTAACAGCAGGCATCCTCTATTCTCACCGCGTTCTTATTTCTGTCTTCTCAATCTGCTTTCACTCCCCACTGTCTGCGGAACTTGAGGCAAGTTACTTAGCCTTGTTAAACTTCTGTTGCCTAGATCTACAAATGTTTGATAAATACTCGACATGAGTTTTTAAAATAATTTTACTTGTTTGTTTTTGAATGTATGGTTCTCCCTTGCTGGGAGGGCTTTGTCTTTAGCTGTGGTGACTCAGGGCTACTTTCTAGCTGTGGGGTGCAGACAGACATCTCTTGCTGCAGAGCACGGGCTCTAGGGTATGTGTGCTCTAGGGTGCATGTGCTCTAGGGTGAGTGTGCTCTAGGGTGAGTGTGCTCCAGGACGTGTGTGCTCTCGGGTGTGTGCTCCAGGGTGCGTGTGCTCCAGGGTGCGTGTGCTCCAGGGTGCATGGGCCCCAGGGTGTTTGGGCTTTAGTAACTGTGACCCCTAGGCTCTAGAGCGCAGGCCCAGCAGTTGTGGCTCTCGGCCTCTGCTCCACACCATGGGGGATCTTTCCAGACCAGGGGTGGAACCCATGTCCCCTACTTCGGCAGGTGGATCCTTTACCACTCAGCCACCAGGGAAGCCTATTACATCTAATTTTTTATTTGTCCAGTATGCAGAGTAAACTTTTCAAAAATTTCATACAATGCAGTGAGGAACAGGAGAAATATGACAAATAAAGCCCTTGGCATATTGGCTGGCATGGGATATCTTAAAACTAAGAGTCGTTGACCTTTAGCTGTAGCCCAGGTAAGTAGATCAGTGCTTTGCACTCTTGGTTTAATTCGCTCTTAGAGCGCTGTAAAGTGGACGGCAAAGGCACAGAGAAACTGGCCCGTCTCTGTCTCCATTCGCCTTCTTTCCCTCCGTGATTGCCACTTGTCTCATGGCTCCAAGCAATGTGGAAAGGCTGATGACTCTTCCACTTATATTTCTACCTGAGACCTCATCTCTGAACCTCAGATTCATATGTTTGATTCCCTGTTAATATAACTAACATCTCAAAATGACATGCCCAGAACCGAACTCCTGACCTTTCTCCACAAACTTGTACTTCCCAGTGTTCCCAATCTCCATTCTATCCTTTAGTTGCCAAGGTCCAAACCATCAGCATCTTACCCTTGACTTTCTTCTTTTTTCACACCCACGCCCAGTAGAATACTTTGGAAAATTCCATTGGATTTAACTTCAAAAGGTAATTAAATTCTAATAGATCTTAACCTATTTGTTGCCACTTTGCTGGCCCAATCACCTTCTCCTGCATTGCTGAGTTTGCTTTCTAATGATCTCTGCTTCTGTCTGTACATCCCAGACATTCTTTGCCGAGGGTGCCCATTACTGGTTACTTTGCAATGTAGAGCCTTTACAACAATATGAGGTGGCGCTTCAGCATCTTCTCAGTACTTAAGCTTTTCTGACCAGGCAGACTACTGTCCTTGGGGCTGCAAAGAGTCAGACACAACTGAGCGCACACACATACCTGTGTGAAAGACAGTAGGAAGGAGGTAGGCAGACTGGGAAAGCTTTCAGACTGAGAATAAATATGACTAATGTGTGTGTGTGTTAGTCACTGAGTCATGTCTGACTCTGTGACCCCTGGGGCTGCGGCCCGCCAGGCTCCTCTGTCCGNCAACTGAGCGCACACACATACCTGTGTGAAAGACAGTAGGAAGGAGGTAGGCAGACTGGGAAAGCTTTCAGACTGAGAATAAATATGACTAATGTGTGTGTGTGTTAGTCACTGAGTCATGTCTGACTCTGTGACCCCTGGGGCTGCGGCCCGCCAGGCTCCTCTGTCCGTGGGAGTCTCCACGCAAGAATGTTGCAGTGGCTTGCCTTTCCCTTCTCCAGGGGATCCTCCCAGCCCAGGGACTGAACCATGGTCTCTCACATTGCAGGCACATTCTGTACCATTTGAGCCACCAGGCAAGCCCAAATATGACTCTAAGTGAAGGGAAAAGATGTGCAAAGGTGGAGTGGAAGCATCCTAGACGACAATGAAATCCAAGATGTAGGAAGGCCTTTAAGACCTCTTCACATCAGCTCCGCTACTAGGAACAGTCTCCTGTCTCTCAGGAGCTGTATACCTTAGCCTCCCTGGCAGGCACTGTCCGTCACTGACGGGAGAAAACCAGGACCCCAGCCTCAGGGCAAATGCAATCGTGACTTTAGAAGAAGCAGATGGGCTCTTGCGCAATTAAGCTCGATAGCTTTCTCCTGGCCAAACACAGTCATTTTATGAATATAAAACTAGTCCAACTTTTGTAGAAAATCCAGCCAAAAAGAGAAGCTTGTGCGTTAGATTTGCTTTTGGACAATAATCAATGGAACCTTATACTTCTATATGATTTTCTTATTACTTAGTTCTATAACCTACCACAGTATTTTATGGAATTAATTTTACTTTAAGGAAATATGAATTTCATTAAAAATGGCTCCTCTTTTCTGTAATCAATGAAGTATTTATTTTGTAATTACAGCAAATGAGGAAAAAAATATAAAATTTTCACTTATATCTCTAGAACTTTCTTCTTAATTCCCATCATCTTGTCAAGAGTACTGATGGAGACTCACCCAGCAAATGTTTAAATATTTAGTAGTTATAGACCAGGCAACAAACTTGCAAGTCAACTCCTCCCTTTCAAGCCTGCCGCGGGTATTTACCTGAACTTGCATTTTAACATATAAACATGCTCTTAAACATGAAAATAATTTCCATTCTGCTGTATACTGGAATTTTTTTTCCCTACTCCCAGGAATGGACTTGTTTGCATAATACCTGTTTATACACCTTTTTTTGGTAACATAGGTTTCCATATGCAAAAGGTGATAAACCTGCTTCTTCATCACTACCCTAGATGAGCTTTAGCACTCCCATGGTGCTGTGAATTATGTCAAGAAAGATAATATGGATTTGTGGGAAAATAGATTTTTAATTTTAGAGTCAGCTGTGCTCCTTAGATTAAGTTCTCTTCATCTATCAGCAAGTTAGTTTCTTTACCTATTTACCAGATATAGCCAGCTCAACTGTTGGGACACGGAAGCTAAATCCATAAGTAAAGCTTTATATCCTAATATATGTTAACGTATGGTAAACCCATGACTACTGAAGAGCTATACTATTGAATAGATATATTTACTATTTCAATGCCTTATTATTGAAAGAATTTAAGGTGAGTTATCAATATATATACACTATTCAAAGTGGGTTTTTAATGCTTATTTCAAACAAGATGATTATAAGGTTAAGAAAAAGCAGGTGATAAAAGATAAATTTGTAAGAGAAAATGCTGCCAATGTATTAGAGATGAACCGTGAGCTTCCTGATGTTCCAGCTGGTTTCAGAAAAGGCAGAGGAACCAGAGATCAAATTGCCAACATCCGCTGGATCATGGACAAAGCAAGAGAGTTCCAGAAAAACACCTATTTCTGCTTTATTGACTATGCCAAAGCCTTTGACTGTGTGGATCACAATAAACTGTGGAAAATTCTGAAAGACATGGGAATACCAGACCACCTGACCTGCCTCTTGAGAAATCTGTATGTANGGCGTGCTGCAATTCATGGAGTTGCAAAGAGTCGGACACGACTGAGCGACTGAACTGAACTGAACTGAAAAGAAGGATCATGACTTTGCCTCTGTGATTCATGTTACACAACATGTTTTTCTATTTGTGTTTTGTACTAGGAATTCTATATCCACCAAATAAAAATCTAAGCAATTTTTCTGGAGAAGGATGACTACCTGTGATACACAGGAGAGTCCCCTTGAGATCCAGACGGTGGGTGATATGTTGTGGAGGACCAGGTTCCCACTGAATTAAAGAAGCTGTTGGTTCGTGTCAAAGCTTTCATCTTCAGAGGACCTACCCCCTATCTTCCTATAGAGGACTGGGAAGGAGGTGTTAGAAATAGCTTCCTAAAAGCATTTCCATTATTTAAGCTGAAAATTATAAATAAGGAGGAGAAGGAGGGTGTAGAACATGTCCTGCTGTTGCAATCTTTGGAGAGACTGTATCTGTTGGCCTTGACTCCGTGTGTGTGTGTGTTGTGTGTGTATGTGTTTGTGTATTAATTGATCAGTCGTGTCCGACTCTTTTCGACCCATGGACTGTATCCTGCCAGGCTTTTCTGTCCATGGGATTCTCCAGGCAAGAATACTAGTCTGGGTTGCTGTTTCTTTCTTCAGGGGATCTTCGCGATCCAGGCATCAAACCTGGATCTCTTGCATCTCCTGTGTTAGCGGGTGGATTTTCTACCACTGCACCACCTGGGAAGCCCTGACCTTGACTCTAAGGTAGATTGAATATTCAGGTAATTAATAAGTGTTCACAACTGGGAATCTATATTGACTTCAAGTGGCCTGACCTATTTCCAATTCCAATTAGAAAAAAAAAAAAGGTTTTTTTTTCTAACCTGCAGACAAATTTATATTCCTAACAGATTTTGCTTCTACCATTTGATAGAATATACGTTAATGGTAAAACAAGCTAAAATCTTCTCGACCTCAGTAGAATTTTGAGCTGAGAATCAAGCTTGCCATTTGTAGTTAAAGCAGTTTCCTTGACAGCAGTTTAACAAAATAAATGGACCGTAAGGCTCCTCTGGGGGCTCAAGGGTAAAGAACCCTCCTGCGAACGTAGGAGACAGGGATTCAGCCCCTGATCTGGGGAGCTCCCACCTGCCGCGGAGCAAATAAGCCCGCGTGCCACGACTACTGCGCCTGCGCTCTGGAGCCTGCGAAATGCAGCTATCACGTGCTGCAACGACCGAAGCCCGTGCGCCCCAGAGCCTGCGCTCTGCAGCAAGAGAGGACCCTGCAGGGAGAAGCCCCGGGACTAGAGCATAGCCCCCCTTCGCCACAACTAAAGAAAAGCCTGCGCAGTGGTGAAGACCCAGCACAGCCAAACACAAATAAAATTTTAAAAAGAGAAAAACAATAAAATGAAAGGACATAATCTGGGGAAAGACATCCAAAGTAAGCTCTAAAATATGGAACTAGTTACATCAGTTATCCAAGTACATGCTGCTGCTGCTAAGTCGCTTCAGTCGTGTCCAACTCTGTGCGACCCCTTTGACGGAAGCCCACCAGGCTCCCGCGTCCCTAGGNCAATAAAATGAAAGGACATAATCTGGGGAAAGACATCCAAAGTAAGCTCTAAAATATGGAACTAGTTACATCAGTTATCCAAGTACATGCTGCTGCTGCTAAGTCGCTTCAGTCGTGTCCAACTCTGTGCGACCCCTTTGACGGAAGCCCACCAGGCTCCCGCGTCCCTAGGATTCTCCAGGCAAGAACACTGGAGTGGGTCGCCATTTCCTTCTCCAATGCATGAAAGTGAAAAGTGAAAGGGAAGTCGCTCAGTCGTATCTGACTCTTAGTGACCCCATGGACTGCAGCCTACCCGGCTCCTCCGTCCATGGATTTTCTAGGCAAGAGTACTTGAGTGGGGTGCCAAGTACATAGGACCTCTTAAAAGATGACAAATTCCTACCTTTGCCTTCCACATTAACCAGAGCTTAAAGACATCAACATGTCGGCCGCATTGAATAGTTTTATCCCCGGTGTCAAAGTTAATATTGTAGACTTTGTCAGGCTGGAAAAGGTATTCAGCCTGCAGCTGGTTGCATGCTCCCAGAAGACCCTGAAAAAGGAATGGTATATCTACTGTGTAAGTCATCCACATCTCAGTAAGAAGCCACAATCACTTATTTATTTCAGTTCACTTAGCATTTCTACTTTACAGGCACATGTAAATAGAATTTTTGCTTATTTTATATAAAAATATGTTACTTTCTTAGGATTTTCATGGATTCAGTTGTTCTTTGGATTTATCTGGAACAGTAGATGGTGTAATTAGATTACCAGTTGTCTATATTTCTTTAACTTTTCTTAAAAACCTTAAAGTTTTGCTGCTCTTTTGAAATTATGTGACCAGCCTGCCTTGAAGTTAATTAGAATTGAGTGTCTGGTTCACTTTAAGCTTTCTCATGAATCAACCATTGAGATGCCAGTCAAACAAACTGCTCTGATGGCCACGGGAGGTAGGGAATAAAACAGTCTATTTATTTAATTTTGCCCTTTCCTAGCCATTTCCTCTTACATAAAAGGTGTCAAAAACATTCCTCCGTGGTGTTGAAGAATGGAGAAATACTCCTTTTGAATGATTAAATAATAATCACTAGAGAAAAGAAATGTTTTCCATCAGCTAGTTGAAGAGGCTTTTCTCAAAAGATATGCGTTGCCACAGCATAACAAAGGCTACACCTGTGTGCACTGACTGGGTAGAGCTTAAATCTATGCCAACTATAACCTTTTGAATATGAGGCAAATAAGAACGTATTTATCACGTGCCTATTAAATGCTGGTCACATTACAAATATACCATCTGGTCCTCACGGAAGACTCAGGGCGTAATTGCTACTATTATGCCATTTTTATAGATTGAAGAGACAGAAACTTCACCACAGTAAGGAATTTTCAAGATCATATATCTGCACAGTGCTAAGTTTGAGAGCTAACAAGAGGGAAGTTCGTCTGGGAGTCTGTGGCAATCCAATTTCCAAGGGAAGAAAACTCACACTCTTATTTAGGATCTAAGGAAAGGATCACAACTGGTGATAAGATTTGAAGTACTGGGGTGAAATAAAGAAATGATACCTTGCAAAGGAGAGTACTTTGTGTGTGTGTACAGTGTGTGTGTGTATACACAATATACTACATATATATATATATATATATATACACACACACACTACATACACTGTTTTAAAATATTTTAGTCTCCAGTTCCTATCTAACAAAAGAGTACCGGAGTGGGTAGCCATTCTCTTCTCCAGGGGATCTTCCCAACCCAGGGACTGACCCAAGTCTCCTGTGTCTCCTGCACTGCAGGCAGATTCTTAGATTCTTTACCATCTGGCTCAGGAGAATCCCATGGACAGAGGAGCCTGGTGGGCTACAGTCCATGGGGTCACAAAGAATCAGACATGACTGAATGACTAATACGCTACACCCTATGGGGTCCAATTTACACATGAAAAATATTTTCCCTCTAGTTTACTTCAAACTTCAACGTCCGGAACTAGAAACTAAAATATTTTAAAACAGTGTAAACTACGTGAGTTTTAACTATAGCTCTTAGATAAAGATTGTGTGTGTGCTCAGTTGCGTCTGACTCTTTGCAGCCCTGTGGACTGTGGCCCACCAGGCTCCTGTGCCGATGAGATTTCCCAGGCAAGAATACGGCAGTGGGTTGTCATTTCCTTTCCCAGGGACCCTCCTGAGCCAGGGGCTGAGCCCACGTCTCGGCATCTCCTGCACTGGCAGCCGGACGCTTTAGACTGCTGTGCCACCTGGGAAGCCTCTGAGGTGAACATCAAGCAGCTAAGCTCTGTCATGGTCTGTGCTGGGACTGTGGATTTGCGACAAGGAAAGGCTCTAGCCTTGTTGAGTTTGCAGTCTGGGTTGTAGGCGGCTGAGCAGAGGAGAGCGCGGCTACTCCCACATACTCACTGTGGGTGAAGGAAGGAAGAAAGAGTGCTGAGCGTTCGCTTTTGAGCCCTAAACGCGAAAGCCCAGAAATCTGCAAGTGGACTGCAGGCCTGAGAGCAAAGTGGAGGGGTTGCTGCCGTGCAGCCAATTGACCAGGAGCTACAGCAGAGCCAGTGGTTCCAGCCTGAGCTGCTGAGAACGCCCCGGGGTTCTGGAGAAGGCGACGGCCCCCCACTCCAGCGCTCTTGCCTGGAGAATCCCAGGGACGGGGGAGCCTGGCGGGCTGCCGTCTATGGGGTCGCACAGGGTCGGACACGACTGAAGCGACTTAGCAGCAGCAGCAGCAGCAGCAGAGAGCAAAGGCTGTCTTAGGGCTAGAGAAGAAGAGGTGTGCAACCACACCTCACGCAGCAGGACGCGGGGAGTGCCAGCTCAGGCAGCTTATAATGGGAAGACAAGCACTTCATTTTTGAATTCAAACCACTGGGTTGCTTGTGAGTAAGGGAGAAAGAAAACAAAGCTATCCATGGTAGCTACGTAAAGTGTGTCTGCACCTCTGAGAGCTAAGTAGAGACAGGGAACATTCAAACTGAACTTTGTAATTGTATCTCTTCTTGCAGGAGATCACGGGCTTACCTCCTTGTGCAGCGTTACATTTACTATCAGCAGAGATAAAAGACACAAACTTATAAGCAAAAAGTGGTTTCATACAACCCGTAATTTTTTGCTTTTTATGCTAAATGTACATCACCGTTGCTGAGAGTTATCCCTACTTAAAACAAGTCTTATTTTGGCCTTACTCTCTGAGGTAACAAATTGGCCAGCAGGCCAAATCTGACTCCAGAGAGACCTTACATTTGTTCACGGTGTGTTTAGAAGGGAGGTCACGAATGACCACACTGTCTATCATCAGTTCTCTTTCTCATCACTGTCTATTGTCTTATCCCAGATCTCACTCGAACGTTGACTTTCTACCTGTGGCCCTACAGTCACTGGATTCTGTGACGCCTTAGTCACCCACTGCCAGGGCTAGTTGCTCAGTCACGTCCGCCTCTTTGCGACTCCATGGACTCTGTCCGTGGGATTCTCCAGGAAAGAGTACTGGAGTGGGTTGCCATTTCCTTCTCCAGGGGATCTTCCCGACCCAGGGATCGAACCGGGGTCTCCCACATTGCAGACAGATTCTTTACCATTTGAGCCACTAGGGAAGCCCAGTGGTTGCTAATTAAGGAGGAGCTTTCCTCTAGAGGGCAGATGGTCCTGTACTACATGAACTCAATGAGGCCGTAATGATCTTGGTTTTGAACATGCACAATGAGCCTAGTCATGACCAGGTCTCCATTACATCACTACTCGGAACCAGAGGTCACTTACCTTTTCCCGGGTCAGGAGAGCAGAGCACTGAAGGGGCACACCCATGAGTTTGTGGGGGTTCCAGGTCACGGAGTCAGCCCTAGGCGATAAAACAACAGCGCTTACAGGCTAAGGAGATGAAAACAGAAGCCTGAAGAGGGCCTTCCACTTGCACAAGCAGCAGCCCGGTTCTCACCTTTCAATGCCATTGAGTTTATAGGAATGCTTTCTGGACAACAGCAATCCACCTCCCCAAGCTGCCTACAGTGGACACAAAAGATTTGTATTTTTTCATTAATTATTTCTTTTTACATAGCACTGACTGCTCTTTCCTATGTTATATTTATTTCAAAAGTTTATGAAGATTTGATTGCTGTGCTAGACAATTATAAACTTGGCTATAATTATCTCATTTAAAAGAACCATGCATTTAAAATTTTCCTCCTCTGAATTTTCATTATCTATTCATGACATAGTAAAGTTTTAGGTTTCTATTGATAATTAATGCAAAGAGACACCTTCTGTATAATTTCCAGAGACAGAATTGTTTTAAAGTTGGCATCAGATTTGGCAATACTACAGAAAAATTAAAATATCTACCATATTATGTAACTTTACATTTGTCCAACTCTAATCAAAGCCAAAGACGTTTTTGCACAGTCATTGTACTAATAACATCAAAAGTTTTGACTTCCATAACAGCTATTAATTAAGAAGTATATATTAGAGTAAGGGGCTAAGTCTCTTTGATTTAAAATCAGGTTTAACTATTTCTTCAAATTGATCTTCTAAATTGTTGGTTGAATATTGATAGGCATTTAGACTTAAAAAAAATATTGACACATATGTAGCTCTTTCTATGGTAGTGCATTGTCTATTTTAAGGTAATTTATGCAAATGAGACTATTTTTTCTTGATATTTATTAATTATAAAAATTAGAGTTACAGAGAAATTTTGGTCTTGCTTGTAATGTCAGTTAAGAAATTATGAGGACTGTTCACAGGTAGCATTCTTAAAAAAGGGAAATTATGAGCCAGACTCTAGGACACAACTTACGTCCACATGCATCCAGAGTCTGTGTATCTCACAGATATCTGCGATGTCATGGAGCGGGTCAAAGGCCCCGAGCACGGTGCTGCCAGCTGTGGCCACGACACAGAAAGGAGTCCGGCCCTGGGGACGACACGAGCGGCATCGTCCTTACAACCTCGTGAAGCCCACTGTTGTTGCTTAGTTGCTAATTCACGTTCGAATCTTTTGCAGCCCCACGGACGATAGCCCGCCAGACTCCTCTTTCCGTGGGGTTTCCCAGACAGGAACCCTGGAGTGGGTTGCTATGTCCTGCTCCAGCCAGTCTTCTCAACTCGGGGGTGGGACCCATGTCTCCCGCACTGGCCAGTGGACTCTTTACTGCTCAGCCACCAGGGAAGCCCCTGACTAAGGATATTAGATGACTAATAACTTCAAATATTTAGAGGCACCTACAGTAATGGGAACAGCAGCTTAACCAAAAGAGGAACAAATATCGTTGCCTCTGAGTCTCATTTATTGTTATTTCTCTCTGAATTTATTTTCAGAAAATCATACCACACAGTAAAGATGACTAAACTCCTTTAGTAGTAAATAAACTACTTTATTTACTTTTGGTGATAACTTTTCTTTTGATATTTAAAAGAAACAAAATGGTCAGGAAAATATTGCAATGTCATTTAATTATTTCACTTCAGCTTTAGAAGAAATTTCCTACATTTAGAGATTACTTTATTTCCTGTAGCAATTCTTATCAGTTGCTTGCCACTAATGAAAGTCAGCAAAGAAAATAAAGATGCATTTGCAAGTTAAATATGGAACTTCAGAACTTACCTTTCTTTTAGCTTGTAATATATTTTTCTCTAACTCAGCTGGAATCATCTTTCCCCTTAAAAAGTCAAATACACATTGTTTTCTTATGAGTGAGTAAACATATCGATTTTATCAGTTAGAAGAATTAACAATATTCAAGATTAAAAAATTAGTTTTTAGTGACTGCAATAAGCAGTTCCCTAAACCAAGATAAAATATCATGTTATTTGAATTAAAGGAAGCTGAGTTCACTGTTCAATCATTTTAAAATCTGCGTTATTTACATATCAGAAGATTCTGATTTGTCTACGATACATAGTGGTTTTCTTTCTTCCTTTCTTTCTCTATTGATTAACCTTTAATTATAAATAATTATCAGGCTTCCCTGATAGCTCAGCTGGTAAAGAATCCACCTGCAATGCGGGAGACCCTGGTGGTTCGAATCCTGGGCTGGGAAGATCCCCCTGAGAAGGGATAGGCTACCCACTCCAGTATTCTTGCATTTCCCTTGTGGCTCAGCTGTTAAAGAATCTGCCTGCAATGTGGGAGACCTGGGTTCAATCCCTGGATTGGGACGATTTTCCCAGGAAAAGGGAACAGGTACCACTCCAGTATTCTGGCCTGTATAGTCCATGGGATCACAGAGTCAGACACAACTGAGCGACTTTCACTTTCATAAATACTTCTTGGCATTAAGACAGAAAAATCAAAGATACAAATTGGTGGGGGAAATGTGGCAAAAATTCAGGTGGTCTCACATTTTTCTTCACAACAAATTTCTGGGGAAAAAAAACAAAAGCCAGTATTTTCCTGCTCCATCTTGTTATCAGACTGAAACACCGTCTTCACTGGAAGCATTCCTCTTAAAGTCCGGAATCAAGTAGGAATGCCTACCACCATCAATATTACAGTATCTTTTTCTGAAGAAATACCTGTTATCTAGGGAGGTAATCATGATGATAGTAGATTAGACGATAGATAGAAAAGAAAATTAGAAAAATCTCTAATTTGAGTACATATGGCTGTACACCTGGAATACCTAACACTGCTTATTGAAAAACTTTTGAAAACTATCAGAATGTTGAGCAATGGGAGGGTTACAATTGGGTTCCTATTTTTTTAAAACTAATTGTTCTGAATAAACATAGAACATATCCTATTCGTAGTAGTAAAAACAGATACAGAATATCCGGGAAAGAGATTCTCAGCCAATGTACAGGGTTTATATAAAGAAAACCAAACAACCTGAAATAAGTATAGAATGACAAACTTATAAAGCATATTTGCAAAATATTTTATATTCATATATTTTGCATTTCAAAATATCTCAATATATAAATATTTTTACAAGCCAATAAATAATAAACTACCAAGACAAATTGGCAAATGAAAATGAACAGACATATTGCGGTAACACACAGCTGGTTGGTCAGTATACTAGACATATATAGTTCTAAACAGCTGAAGGTCATCTTCATCTATCAGGATTTTCAAGTACAGAAGTATTGACAATATTCAAGTTTCTCCCAGTAGATAAGCATCAGTTAACTCAAAAATATTTGAAGGGTAAATGAAAATCTGTATGACATTTAAAGTGCAGACAGTCTTTGAACCTGTAATTCAACTTCCAGGGATTCATGTGAGAAATATTCAAATATAGACACTCAAGTATACTTGTATAATTATATTCATTAAATCAGGGCTTCCCAGGTGCTATGAGTGGTAAAGAATCCACTTGCCAATACAGGAGAACCCAAAAGACTCAGATTTGATCCCTGGGTCAGGAAGATCTCTTTGAGAGGAAATGGTGACCCACTCTAGTATTCTTGCCTGGAAAATTCCATGGACAGAGGAGCCTGGCAGGCTACAGTCCATGGGGTCACAGAGTCAGACACGACTGAGCGTGCGCGCACACACACACACACACACACACACGTTCATTTAATCATTGTCTTTAAATACTTAAATCTAGGTGAAAACCTTTTAAATAAGATGTGAAATTATATTTACAAAATGGAAAACTTCAAAGTAATTTAAAAAGAATAAGGAAAGTCTGTATCAATTCACAGGCTAAGGTTTCTAAGATATATTCTAAAGCCAAAAAAATTTAAAAAAATAAGTTGTAGATTGTAACACAGAATTTGATATGTACAAATATATTTAATATGCATCAAAATGACCTTCCAGAATATATGCATTTATAATATAGCTTATTCATGAAAAGTAAGATTCAAGAGAAATGGAAACGTATTTCCACACTGTAGATTTCTGATGCAACTGACTTTTTCATCTCCAAACATCATTATACTGCTACTTCAATATACTTAAAACAAAGAAAAGGTCTGCGACACTCCCACTTGCACAGGACTGTATTCAGGATAGGGTGCTGCATGGGATACCGTTGGTACTTCTTTCATAATTACTTCCAGTTAAAATTGTTGAAACTAATCTGGGAAAAGTATTCTTGCTAAAAATTGGGATAATAGAAAAATGGGGTTTTAATCTTTATATGAAGCATAGTGATAATAAAAATCTTGAGAATGTGTTAAGAAACATACCTTTCATCGCATTTTACCTCAACTACATTATCTGTTCCAATACCAAGAGTTGCTGCAGCTTTTTTTATGGAATAATGACCCTGGGGCAAAAATGGAAACAGGAAAAGCATTAATTTTCCTGCCTTAAATCATCACTTACACTAGTGTATCACTCAAATTAGGGCATATATGCATACCTCTGAATGGATCTGTGCATATATAAATACACACACACACACACACACACACACACAGAAGTGTAGTTCTCAAGGCATACTTCCAGACCCCTATCATGACGTTAGTTGAGATGAAGAAGGCTGTAGCACCTCTTTCTAGGAGGCATTGTCACTCAGCACAACACTTTAAATGCAGGAATTTGATTATTCTTATTCTAGTTTTCTGTATCCACATGAATCGTGTCATTTATAAATTTACCGACAATATCCTCCAGGTAAATCCTTGCATGTTATGGACAGCTTTAACTCTTGAATTTCCAATATTTTTTTAAGAGAGGCCTAAAGAAAGGAATCAATTTTCCTTCTGCTTGTAGTTTTTAATTCTGACTTTGATGTCAACTTTGATTTCTTGCCTTCTGGGTGACTACTATCTCATGGCATAATTTGCATAATATAAACAGAATCAGTAAGCTAGATCTGACAGGTCAAAGATGAACTTTTCCTGGGTTATTTTTAGTTGTCTGGAGAAGACCACATATATGAGAGAGAAGAGAAATTTAAAACTCTTAGGGTGTTTTCATTTCAATGGAGAGTATCAATACATAGATTAAATAGGAAATGATTTTTTTCTAAAAAAAAGACATTATGGGGTTTCAGCTTATTTGCTCATAATGTTGAAAAAGTATATGTCAAATGATAAAAGTGACATTTATAAACAACTATCTTTGCACTGTTTTACAGTAAATTACATTAAGTATGCAGCAATGGAATTTGCCTGGGGGCTCAGTGGTAAAGAATCCGCCTGCAATGCAGGAGACTCCGGTTCAATCCCTGGGTCAGGAAGGTCCCCTGGAGAAGGAAATGGCACCCACTCCAGTACTCTTGCCTGGGAAATCCCATGGACAGAGGAGCCTGGCATGCTACTGGCCATGGGGTCAAAAAAGAGTCAGACAAGACTTAGCCACTGAACCAAATCAGCAATGCAGCAATTGTCCCAATTTGATAACATGTGTTTATATAATGCTAATTTGAGTTTAGTAAAGGAAGGAAACTGCAGACACAGGGACATTTTTAGAAAATCCAGTGTTTCCAAGTACTTTTAGGTACAATTCTCAAGCTGGGACTTCAGTTACGCTTGAAGATTATAAATGTTACCAGGGTGGAAAAGAAAAAGTGATCAGATTTATCAGAGGGAATAATTGATTTTTTTAAAGGAGTTTTGATACTATACACAGAGTCGGAACATGAAAGCTAAAGGAGACCTCAGTGGATCTATTGTCAATTTCATAAACATCTGGCTGAGGGCATGTAAAAACAAAGCTTTCTCTTCAACCAACTCCTTCAGTCCTAACTGGAAAAAGAGAACATTAATCACTTTCTTGTTCTCTTCATGCAATGTTAAAAAGAAGCATTAAATATTTGAAATTTTTATGCCTTGATTCTTTTTGGTAAAGATAGCAGAATGTTTTATATTTACAATCATATCTTTTTTTCTGTTAGTTTCTCCTATGTTGAAATATAATTTTTCCTGAACTATCTGTATTGTTAATCTATATAGTCTCTATAGACTGGAAAGTTGTTTTTCTCCTTTCCAATACCAATATATAAATCCAAACAGAGATCACAGAGTATTTTTAACATAAAAATGAAGCTAATATTCTCAATGTCTAAATTACTTTATCAGTGTATCTTAGATGATTCTTAAAGCTTAGAAAAATCTAGACTTGATACTTACTTGTTCAGACACAAACAATACAATGCATGGAAGGACCGCCATGCCTCTTGCTTTTATCTCTGGATATTGCTTATAACGAGCTACTAATATTCCATAGAGGTTTGATATACTCCCACCTGTGGAAGAGAAATTGTGACTGTTAATCTAATTTCAAAAATCTGAAATGTTGATTGAGACGATTTGAGAGTTTTCTGAAAGTAAAATGGTGCAAACTCCTGATGTCATTTTTAAAACAGTCTTCCTTGAAAGTATTAAAAGAAATCACAAACAACAAAATCCACAACTTTTAGATTTCGAAAAAGTTTGTTTATGATTTTAACCAACAATGTGGCTTATGAAGATTCAAATTGGTTCAATGACTCAAAAACAATCATATTAATTTGAATACATTTTTACTTTCTCCTATTATTTCTTTTCACTTATAAACCTTTTCCTTACCAGGTGAAAATATTCCATCTGCTTCTATTTCTCTCCAGCCAATAATTTCACACATTTTCTTAAGAAGAACTGTTTCCATGACAGTAAATACTGGAGCTATTTCATAGGTAAACCTATAATATATAATAGAAATTCCACTGTGAATTATATTACATGGAAGAGGATAAATAAAGTCATGTGCTAGGGAAGATTACACAGATTTTTGTATTCTACAACAGGCTGTGCAAGAAATGGTTAAATTTGATAAGTTCTTGTCCCTGATCAGGAGTATGTTAGTTCTACAAAGTGTCATGGACTTCTATTGTTTCGTGCAATACCTGGGAATTTCATTTGCCACCAAAAGGAAATTGAAAGTAGCCCCATCCCCTCAGGACACACACAACACTGTTAGGGACAGAAAATGCCCAGTTATCAATAAAATATACAATTACACATTTCCTGAGGGTCAACATATTTACAGCTGCAGATAATGATTTGCAGAATATGAAAGAGCTTTTTCTAAAAACTGATTTATAAATGTTTTCGAGCTAAAGATTGTATTATGAGCAAACACATCAAAAAAAAAAAAAAAAGGCTAAAAACTGTTGTTTCCAGTAACAGCAAGTAGATAGTACAGACAAGAACATTCCATCGAAAAGAATTCAAAGAAGACTGTTGTATACAGATGCATAGAACAGACTTTTGGACTCTGTGGGAGAGGGAGAGGGTGGGATGATTTGGGAGAATGGCACTGANCAAAAAAAAAAAAAAAAGGCTAAAAACTGTTGTTTCCAGTAACAGCAAGTAGATAGTACAGACAAGAACATTCCATCGAAAAGAATTCAAAGAAGACTGTTGTATACAGATGCATAGAACAGACTTTTGGACTCTGTGGGAGAGGGAGAGGGTGGGATGATTTGGGAGAATGGCACTGAAACATGTATAATATCATGTAAGAGATGAATCACCAGGCTAGGTTTGATGCAGGATACAGGATGCTTGGGGCTGGTGCACTGGGATGACCCAGAGAGATGGTATAGGGAGGGAGGCGGGAGGCAGGTTCAGGATTGGGAACTCATGTACACCCGTGGCGGATTCATGTTGATGCATGGCAAAACCAATACAGTATTGCAAAGTAAAATAAAAATAAATAAATAAAGAAGGAGACTGTTATGGGGGACTCTCCTCTGAGTCACCCTGTGGAATTAGCTCTACAGAAAGAAGTTGAGATTAAAACAGAAGGCTTGACGCTTGTCTTTATAAATACCAAAATGCAATAAATAATAACAGATGTACTGCTGCTGCTGTTAAGTCCCTTCAGTTGTGTCCGACTCTGGGCGACCCCATAGACGGCAGCCCACCAGGCTCCGCTGTCCCTGGGGTTCTCCAGGCAACAGCACTGGAGTGGGCTGCCATTTCCTTCTCCAGTGCAGGAAAGTGAAAAGTGAAAGTGAAGTCACTCAATCATGTCCAACTCTTCAGGACCCCATGGACTGCAGCCCACCAGCCTCCTCCATCCATGGGATCTTCCAGGCAAGAGTCCTGGAGTGGGGTGCCATCACCTTCTCCAATGGATGTACTAAGGACTCCCAAATCAAAGAGTGGGCCCAGTTATTCTCAAGAAATCCTTTCTATTTGTCCTCAAAACAATTTTAAGGATCCCTTTACCTGTAGTTCCGTGTGGATCCCTGTGCCAGGCACCAGCTATGTGCCATTTCAGAGGTGCTCAGCTTGCTCTCTCTCAGGTCTTCGGACATGATTCAGGCCCAGCCACCATGACCACGTTCACCCATAACACGATAGAGAATCACACGCTTGCAGTCCCTAACCTTCAGCCCTGGGACTTCCTTTCCTCCTTATGACAAGCTATGGAATCAGCCGGGAGTCCCGAGAACGCCCAGGGATGATGTGTGGGGCGCGGAACATCCCGTTGTGTAGTCCTTTGGTCGTAAGAGACCTGGTGGAGAACAAGTTTGTTCCCTTGCTCCCTGCAGAGGGCCTGATGGTAGAAGTAGTTCTCTACAGGGGGGGGGGGGGGCGGGGGGGG
>SJYA01005099.1:6940-34707 GCA_006410615.1 Neotragus moschatus
GGGGGTGGAGGGGGATGGGGGAGTGGGTGGAGAGGGGGTTTCCCCAACCCTCCAGAGAGGGAAGCATTCCTGGAGCCCCTAGGAGTTTCCAGCAATGGCCCAGAATTAATGAAAAAATGAGCAGGGAGTCCCCAGAACTCCCAGTGGGGACAGACTCTGGGGCCCACAGCAGCAGGACTTCTCTCAGCAGAGGCCCCACGTGGATTTGGGGTCAAGTGCACACGGAGTCACATGTAAACACAGCTGACTCCGGTCCACACCAGAACGTCAGTGTCTTTAGGTCAGGTTATCTTTAAGAGCAGTGGATGGCAGTGGCTGCCACACGAATAGATTTAGACTTCCGCAAGAAAGGTCCGAGGTTCGACACTGAGTCAACTTCCTGTTGGTAACGGTAATTAAAGGCTGCCTCAGCAGTCGGCATAACGATCTCCTAAGAAGAGGCGGCTCTTTGCCTTGAATGAGTAGGTGAAGTTCTGCACACGGACAGGAGGCTGGCTTCCCTGGTGGCTCAGCGGTAAAGAGTCTGCCTATAGTGCAGGAGACTCGGGTTCGATCCCTGGCTTGGGAAGATCCCCTGGAGAAGGAAATGGCAACCCGCGCCAGTACCCTTGCCTGGAAAATCCTATGGAGGGAGGAACCTGGGGAGCTACAGTTCTTGGGGTCACAAAGAGTCCGACACTACTGAGCAACTAAAACCACCAGCGGGCCGCAAAGAGTCCGACGCAACTGAGTAACTAAGACCACCAACTTCCACGTATAAAATTAAGGCTGCTGCTGCTGCTAAGTCGCTTCAGTAGTGTCCGACTCTGTGCGACCCCATAGACGGCAGCCCACCAGGCTCCCTCGTTCCTGGGAGGCAAGAACACTGGAGTGGGTTGCCATTTCCTTCTCCAAAAGATTAAGGCGGCGCAGTTTAATTGAAGTTACTTTGAAAGGTTGTCCTATGTGGAGACAAAGCATCAATTGTACTTTCTAAGTCAAGACACATTTATAAAAACTATTGATTTTTATAATAATTACAGATTTTTATAAATCAGCAACTGAGTTTTACCTCTAGCTAGAAACCTCTGCAAGAGTTAAATATTCTTTAATTCATTTGTCACATTAGGGAAGCAGAAATTTAATTGCTTACATTTTGATGATGAAGGAAAAGATCATGATAATAATGTCATTCCTCCTGGGACCATTTCCATTTACATGGTATACAACAAAATAATACGGGAACATTAACCTGTTTCTTAGAGCAGGGAAAGCTTATTAAGCACATAAGAAAATTAAGAGTGGCAAAAACCGTTTTGTATAAGATGCATTCCACCTCCCCCCCCCAAAAAAACCCAAAAAAACCACCTGTTTATTTCACACTATCTTGATATTTTATCCAAAGATTTTTAATTGGATTTTGACAGAGTGGGTGAGTTTCTTGCCTCCACTTAAATTGGCACTCCAAACTCTTCTGAGAGATGCTCCTGACAGCTAAGGAAGGAGTAGGTCTGCTCTAGAGTCTCAAGGTCATGGCCCCAAAGAGAGGTGGTAAATCGAGACATAATTGGAACATTCTCAGATTCAGCTCAGTGTGAAAGTATCATTCTCCACCTGGGCCTGCCCTAGATGGTCCAGGGAACTGCGCCTCATTCATCCTACGACTCTGTGTATCATCCTCCTTATCAGACACCCTGGTTTGAGAAAGACACTCTTGGGGTCTCCTTTCTATTTTCTTAACCTCTCTCTCCCTCACCAAACCTGCTGTTGGAGCAGCCTCAGCTAATTTATAATAAGACCTATAAGTCTTCTCACATATTTGCAGAGAAAAGACCAACTCACTCTTCTCCAGAGAACAGACCAGTTTTGGAAGAGCTTTAGTTATTACCTTTCTAACGATAACTCTTGAACCTTGACAATGAGCCTAATATGGTGGATTTATATTTCGTGTTTCCAGACAGAACACAGCACTCTTCACTATTTGATATATTGTTTATTTTAGTGGAATGTAAATTCCACAGGTGATACCGTTCACCCTTAGCCTCAGAAAATATCCCACAAGCCCCCAACCAGGTTGCTGAGGAAATCAACACATCCCTGTGTTCTAAGCACGTGGTGATGGAGAAGTCAGCGGTATGAGCCCACAGGGCTCCAGGCAGGTGACTCTGGAAGAAGTCAGAGTGTGTCAGGGAAGACACTGACCAGAGATGCAGAAAAGGCAACTAAGGGGTCAAACAGCTACCAAACGCTGTTAGTAAAGAAGGGATTTCGGTAAAGATGTTCCCAAGGTTCACTTCACATCTTTCCCTGAGACAAAAACTAGTTTTAATTTGAAGTTTTCACTCTGATTAGATCTATTTTAAAAATATACGTGCAAAATGCTTCCACTTACAAGAAATCTGGCCCTGAGACACTGGGTTGTGTGCAAACATCGGGGAAATAACAGCATTAAAGTGAGAATCAAAAGAGTCAGGTTCATGTAAGTAGATAACTTTCCCATTAGTAAAACAGTAGGAAATTTACTTCTGGATCCACTTCCTGAAACATGGGTGTGTATTTGTGTGTGTGTGGTGTGGATATGACTGTGGTGTGTGTGTGTGTGTGGTGTGTATGTTAGTGTGTGTGTGTGTGTGTGTGTGTGCGTGTGGATATAACTGTGGTGTGGATATGTGTGTGTGGTGTGTATGTTAGTGTGTGTGCATGTGTGGTATGGATATGGCTGTGGTGTGTGTGTGTGTGGTGTGGATGTGTGTGCGTATGTGAATGTGTGTGTGTGCACCTAATCTGCTCAGGGAACAGAAACATGACATCCAATATGGGCCATGATCCCCAATACACTAATACCAAACAGTTTTGAGACATTTAAAATATCTAGGGTTGTTTTAAATGAGTTTGAGCTTTTCACTTACTTTTGTATTTTCAAAATAAATTTGTTTAGGAAAACACACTGCTGCTAAATGGAAACAAATGGGGATTACAGAAGGGACATGATCGCATGGCAGTATGCCTGACATGTCACGTCAAGGTTCTTCTCCGGCCCCAGAGTCTTGGAAAGCTTCCTGCCACGTGGCTGACTTTCTTGTGTTCACTAAATGTGTAGATGCTGAGATAGCTGAGTAGAAAGGGGGGGCCTGGCACAGTCCACCCCTTGCCACTTGCTCCACTTCTCAAATGTTGAAAACCTTTCACGATTCCCAGCTGGCAGTGTTTCCACTTGAGGGACCTAAGTATGAAATGCTCTCATACGTGCATACCATGGTGATGGCAAAGAAACAAAGGAGAATAGTTCATACTAGAGATTATTAAACATGAAGCATTTATTTGTAGATAAAAGGCAGCAAACTGTGCTACGGCGTAAGACAGATGAGTAAATATTATGGCACACACACCGTATTACAATTATTATTCAGTTCAGTTTAGTTCAGTTGCTCAGTCATGTCTGACGCTTTGCGACCCCATAAATTGCAGCACGCCAGGCCTCCCTGTCCATCACCAACTCCCGGAGTTTACTCAGACTCATGCCCATCGAGTCAGTGATGCCATCCAGCCATCTCATCCTCTGTTGTCCCCTTCTCCTCCTGCCCCCAACCCCTCATCAGAGGCTTTTCCAATGAGTCAACTGTTCACATGAGGTGGCCAAAGTATTGGAGTTTCAGTTTTAGCATCATTCATTCCAAAGAAATCCCAGAACCCATCTCCTTCAGAATGGACTGGTTGGATCTCCTTGCAGTCCAAGGGACTCTCAAGAGTCTTCTCCAACACCACAGTTCAAAAGCATCAGTTCTTCGGTCCTCAGCCTTCTTCACAGTCCAACTCTCACATCCATACATGACTACTGGAAAAACCACAGCCTTGACTAGACGGACCTTAGTCGGCAAAGTAATGTCTCTGCTTTTGAATACACTATCTAGGTTGCTCATAACTTTTCTTCATCACCTATTAAACGTTACATAGAAAGTGGCTGTGATTCAATCAAGTTCTAAATGATCTCTAAATTAAAAGAGTGACCTAGTTCCTCCTCAGTCCGACCTCAAATGAAGTTAATATTGCAAAATTAGAGTCCCTAAAATAATTCTTGAAAAATCTGTATGGGTAAAAAAAAAAAAAAAAAGGTAAGTGGTAATATCTGTTTCCCAAGATGTTTAGGAGGGTTACTCATCAGAAAGAACTTGGTGACATGAAGGGAATTAAACAGGGAGGGTGTTCGACAGACTGTGGGGGCGCTAATACCTCTTGAAGCTATGTAAACAAACCAGCAGTGAAGAGGCCAGGCACTGGAACCAGAGGAGTGGAAGCCTGCGGACAGTCCATCACGGGCAACCAGCTGGCCTTCCCAAGGCAGCCGCAGCAGCTGTGGCCAATTGAGCATTTCCTCGCTTTGCTTCTGCATCTTCTCCGTGAAAACCGTGATCCCTGGTGCCTCCTGGTCACCAGCTCAGTACTCCTGGCTCCTTCCCTACCTCCACTCTGGGTCAGAGCCTTAAGCCTGGAATACTTGCCGGTCTCCATTAGGCAAAATCTCTCCACCCTCTCAGGTCCTTGATGAAGCCCCCTATCCTCAACAGTTCAAAGCCTTCCTCTCGCATTGTATAATTCAGTGAACAACTATGCGGGTGTTAGATACCCACTGCAGCCCTGCTCCCCACACCAGGGCCCTATGGAAGATGAGGGGTAAATAGATGGGAAGGAAACAGGTAGTGGGGCCTCCCAGCTGGGACAGTGGTAAAGAACCTGCCTGCCAACGCTGGAGAACGCAAGACATACATGTTTGATCCCTGACTCAAGAAGATCCCTTGGAGGAGGGCATGGCAACCCAAGCCAGTATTCTTGCCTGGAGAATCCCATGGACAGAGGAGCCTGGTGGGCTACACTCCATGGGGTCACAAAGGTCAGACACGACTGAGCGACTGAGCACGCACACACACACAAGCAATGGGACACGTGTTAAAATGCGCGATGTCCCAGGCGACACGGGGCTGGGTTAGAAGCCCTTGACTTTTCTGGATTTCTGTGGCACCTTACTTGGCACGAACCTGCACTGCCACGTGGATGTGCCACTTCCCACCGGGCGTCTCGTCTTCCCGCCAGATAACAGCTTCTCAGCACTGTACTGTCCTCGTCTCCCTGAGCCGAGTGCCCAGTGCCATGCCACAGACACAGCGGACCATCAGTTCACTCATTTGCAATAAATAAAGAACTTTCCCATGTAAGTACTGCTGACTTATTTTAAATATAAAGAAGGATATATTGATTTTTGTTCCCCCTGGTGAATGCTTCTTATTAGCATAGCATAGTTGCTGAAAACAGCATGATTTCTAGTGATTGCAGGAGAAGAACAAAAGCTAAAACTCCTAGGACGGCTGTTAGAAATGTAAATCAGAAGCTGTCATTACTCCAAGTGCCACGTGAAATCTCATATTCAATTTGTAACTCCAAAAGCTTTCATCTGCGGTCTGTTTGGTTCCACATGGTTAAGCAGTGCATTTGTATGTAAAATTAGAAGAAAAAGATCAGCAGGTGAAAGCTTCAGTCCAACGAGGGAATTTTCTAGAACGGTGCGCCTCTACTCTCAGCTTGTGGCCCGAGCGAATGCTAACTCTATTCATCTGCACCAATTCAGAAGGTTATGGTGGCCACACCTTTCAAAGTCAGGGGTGAATGCAGTTTAGTGGGTCTTATTGAGAGCTAGAGGTCTAATTTTCACGCTTCGGAATTCAGAGAGTGAAAGATATACTGTTGAAAGAAAAGATCCCGAGGCGGGTATTCAGTCTTATTAGAAATAAAGAGGACGCAGCGTCCCAGTAGTTTTTCTTTTCCTGCATGAAAACTCAGAGATCTGGGAATGGAAAGAAGTGGACGGTATTTGGGTAAGGATTACGGGAGAGACAGGATGTATGGCAGTTGTGGCAGAGACCAGACATTATCCTCCATGATCTGCCGTTTTCCTTCTTAGGACTGATAATAACTTCAGCTGGCCACATGGGGCTGGCCACGTACCTTTGGAGCAGGCCACACGGTCATGTAGCTAACTCCTCTCCTTGGGATGTGGGTCGGCATGCACTGTGTGCCTCCTCTGGACCTGGGCTTAGGAATAACATGCCCTCCCCTTCCCCATCCCCCTTAGCCCCGGTTGAAATGTGGCCACCATGCTGGGCCGCCAGTACCACAGGAATGAAGCCAACTGAAGACTTCGGGATGTAACCACGGGATGTAACCTGAAGGTGATTTGGTCTGCTACAGGAAAGTCCTTATCAAGAGCCTCTTTTGGGGTCATCTGCCCAGAGTCTTTTAGTGGATGAATTCCTTTAGTCATTTTAGAGAAATGAACCAGTTTTCATGCACCAGTTAATAGATTTTGGCTGGAGAGTCAGAAAGTCCAATCCAATCGGCTTAAACAAAAAGGAAATATATCCTTTCCCATAATGCTCAGTCCAACAACAGCCTGGCTTTTGAGCTGAATAACTGAGCCATGCAGTCAAGTGTCCAGGAAGGATGCAGTTTTCTTCCCAGACCCTGCTTCGTAAGGGTCACAGCAGTAGCAGGACGGGCTTAGACGACTCGGAAGTCCAGGAATGACCAGGAATGGAGTCACCTCCCCAAAAGGAGAATACTTGAAAAAAAAATCAAATTAGCAGGAAAGGGGGACGATGAAAATCGGGAGGGCCTGTGGACACCCACACGGATTCTAACAGCCAGCAGACAGAAGGTTGCCCAGCTCGGTGGGTGGGCAGCTAGGTGCCCAGGGTCCAGCCCCAGCAGCAAGCAGTCCTGGTTGCAGAGTGAAGGTGAACAGCCTTTAGAGCGAGTTTCAGGCTGCTTATTTTCTTAACTTTCTGGAATAATTTGTGTCCCTGTCCATTGATTCTAGTACCAATGACTTTTAAAATGGAGCTCAGAATATTAAAAGTATACCCCAGTAAATGTTTATCAAAACCATGCATATTACTGAAGTTTAGTGCTTTTCCAAACTCTCACAAAAACAATCTTTGGTTTCTTCAGAACGGCAAACTGAAAATACACATAGCCACACAGTCTCCAAACACCGATTTTGAGACCTTTTAAAAATCTCTGGTACATTTGTAACATGAAGCTATTTCCATTCAGCTCACTATGGGAGGTTCTGGCTCAATTGATTTAGTCTAACAAAGATCTTATCTCTTTAATCCGAACATTCTACTCCAACTTTTCTTATTGATTAAGCGGCTCCTGCACTTTACAATAATACAATACGGCTCATACAAAAGCCCAGCCTTGTCCTCACATAAAGGAGACTCTCAGAAGCTGGGTCAGATTGGATTTTCTTCTTTCCAAATAGCAGCCATCTTCTGAATAGAGCTTTGCTTTCTATGCTCGGTTTACATGTAAAACATTTACGTGAATGGTCTAAGGAAAGTTGATAAACGACTCTTTTCTTGGGATTTCTTTTCTAGAAGGCATCCCATCACTTCACATTTGTTAAAAATCCAGCAGGTAGAATTCCATCTTATTTCTGCTATAGACTAACTTCTTCCAAATCATCAGGTCATGCCACTAGGCAGGCTTGGATACGTAAAGAACGATGCTTCGAGTTCGCAGAGAGAAAAGAGGTGATATAAAACGTTCGTATCTAGTAATTCACTTAAGGATTGCTTAGAAATAGGTGATGAGGACAAGGCTCTGGCATGGAGGTAACCTCAGGAATAGTTAATTCAGTCTTCCTTTGTATTAAGGACCTGTCAGTTTAGCATTAATACCTTGAGAGGAGCTGGGGGAAAAAAAAAAAACTCACTGGACATTAAATTCCCAGACAGTCACTGCACGCTGGACAATAAACCAACAAGGCTTTGTGAAGAGACAATATGATTTCTTTCTAAAAGAGAGTGGCGGGCAGCATGGGTTGGGGAAGGAAACAGGCTTTCTGGGCCTGCCTCTAAAGAAAGGAGGAAGAAAATTGCTTTCTTTTTGGAAGTGCGGTAACAGGTCCACTTGACAAATTACTTCCTAGAGTGCACCAGAGAGCGTGCTCGCCCTCAGAAAGCCTTCCTTCTTGTTTCTATTCTTCTCCTACCCCTGGTTCAAGAGCGGATAGACGGGGTGAAGCTTCCACATTTGGCCTGGGCCTTACCCGCAGGCTTGAAGTCTTAAACGGTTTTTTTTCTTCTCCTTCGGGGGAAGAAAATCCTTAAATAAAATTAATGGCAAAAAAAACACACAAAAAACATATACTTTGTTCACAATATAAACTTTTCAATTTAATTTTTTGACCATTTGGTATTTGGGGGGTCTTAGTTCCCTGACCAGGGATGGAACCTGTGGCCAATGCCATGAAAGCACAGCCTTAGCCACAGGACCACCAGGGAAGTCTCACACACTAGATACTTGTAGATGGACCGCTGGACAAAGGCCCGTGTCACAGGCTCAGGTGGTTCTGCCAGGTATATCCATCCTAGGGGCCACCAATTCCCAGGGAAGGTGGGACTCAAAGTTAGGCTGGGCCAGGTCAGCTTGGCCCTAGGGGAGTCTTCAGGGTTCTACTGTTAGTCTCATTCATTCTGTGCTAAAAAGGAGAACTACTGAGGCCCTCCCTGGCCAGCATCCTGGGGCCCACTGAAAGGCAAAGCAGGTGAGGAGGAAGGCTGACTGCCTTTCCTGGGATCCAAGCAGCACTTGGTTTCCAGGTCTGTTACAGACGCTTGCAGACTCCTGACAGCAGGGCTGACTTGTCTTTAACCAGGAAAAGCCCTGTTCCCTTCCAGGAGTTTGTAGGGAACTGATAAAATAATTTACAGACAGCCCTTACAACGGAATGTTTGATAAGCAGGGGAAAATGGACAACACATCAGTGCCGAGTCCTTGTTTTGCTCGGACCACCTTGAACTCTGTCTAATTTGTACTGAAAATAGGTGTAAACAAAAAGGAGAAGATACACAAAAGTCAGCAATAAAACACGCTGCAAGAGTTGAATTCCTAGAATACAGGCATGTGCAAAAGGCCATTGGAATATATTTTCCTATACTGCAGGAACTGTTCAAACTACTTCAAACTACACAAAAATTGAAATTCACTTATTTGCATTTGGCTGTTCAAAGCTTCTGGGGACATGCTTCTTAGAACTAATTTTGAGACTGCAAATTAAATTTCCTAGCAGACTTAACTTGCATTTTTCTTAAACATGTCATTCAATTAAGTCAGTATGGCAGGACAGCATGCTGGTGCCAAGTAAACGTCGGAAAGAATGGATCACCTGCCTTGCCAGCCCCTTGGAGTGAACAGTAGCTGAACCTCACCATTCGGCTTTCATGCCCTTGGCCTCTGGCAGTGGCAGACCTAGTTCCTTCTTCCTCAGTCTAACCCCAGAGAAACACTATGTCTGAAATGGTGTAGAATTCTAACCAATTTAATTACAGTTCACTTTCCTTTGCTTTTATTTTTAACAAATAACATGGCTAGCTTTCTTAAAAATAAAAGTAGCTCATAAACTAAGAAAATCCCTTATGTTATACAAAGTAAGAGTAACATATCTACATGTTTAGCAACTGCAAACATTACAGAAAGTTATAATCTGAAAAGTATTAATAAAAGCTTCCTTCTCTATATCCCCACTTTTTTCTATCCAAAGGCAGCTACTTTAATGGTCTGTTGAACTCTTTTCAGAAAATATTGTATATGTTTATGAGAACTAATCTTTTTCCTGCTCTTTCCTCTTAATTCTGAGCATTAAAATTTGTTTCATATCAGCATGCAGAATGACCTTATTTTTTTAAACAGGTGGTGGTGGTGGTGGTTTAGCCGCTCAGTCGTGTCTGACTCTCTATGACCTCATGGACTGTGGCCCGCCAGGCTCCTCTGTCCATGGAATTCTCTAAGCAAGAATACTGGAGTGGGTTGCCATTCCCTCCTCCAGGGAGCCTTCCCAACCCAGGGATTGAACTTGGGTCTCCTGCATTATAGGCAGATTCTTTACCACTGAGCCACCAAGTAAGCCCTTTTTAAACAAGATATTGTACTTTATTGTATCCATAGATCAAAAATGTACTTAACCCCTACGATATTATTGACAATTTGATTGTTTCCAAGTTCTTGTCTACTACAAAACAGTACTACAAGGACTACCCTTCATACTTATCTTGACAAATCTTTGCAATTATGTTCATGAGCTATATTTCTGGCAGAAATACATTTGTTATACCTACAGGAACAGGGATAGGGTTTTGCTAGTCAAGTCAGGATGGGGGACTTCGGTCTGGACAGATGATTCTGTAATGAGGCTGAAACTCTATAGGAGCTAATGTAGGCAATTATTCAAGGCAAACAATTTTAAGCACTGGAATTAAAAACCCTGGATCTGTAGATTGATGACATAGGCACTTTTCAGAGGAATAAAGTGAATAATCAGCTATTATTGTGTCCTGTCAACCTTAACCTGAGATGAATAAAAAGTCAATGGAACAGGTAGAAGCTGATGAACACTCAGAGCAACCAGGTGAGTCACACCAGCCCATCTGGACTTCTAGGCCAAGTACACACAGGCACGGAGCAAAGGACTGAGCCTTGGGAGCCAGGGCAGAAGATTCAGCGTTACGTCCAGTATGTTTTTTTTGACAGAAGCCACTTTTAGTGATTCACAGTATGAATATACAACATGAAGTGTCTCTAAGACTTTCTTTCACTTATAAGTGATCAAGAGTCAGAGAACCTACCTGACTTTTGCTCCAGGGAAATGAAGGACTACTGTGGCTGAATAAATTCTAAAAAGGAATGGGAGGAACAAAACACGGTATATGTATACAATGAGCTATTACTCAGCTATGGGAAGGAGAGAAATTCTGACACATGCTGCATGAGGCTTGAAAACATTATGCTAACTGACAAACATTATGCTAAGCTAGATACCAAAGGACAAAAGATTTCTACGACTCCACTTACAGGAAATGTCTAGGATAGTCAGGTTCATAGAGACAGCAAGATTAGAGGTGACGAGGGGCTGGGAGAGATGGGGAATCAATTATCGCGTAATAGGAACAGAACTGTGGTGTTGGAGAAGACTCTTGAGAGTCGCTTGATCCAACCAGTCCATCCTAAAGCAGATCAGTCCTGGGTGTTCATTGGAAGGACTGATGCTAAAGCTGAAACTCCAATACTTTGGCCATCTCATGCGAAGAGTTGACTCATTGGAAAAGACCCTGATGCTGGGAAGGATTAGGGGCAGGAGGAGAAGGGGATGACAGAGGATGAGATGGCTGGATGGCTTCACTGACTCGATGGACATGGGTTTGGATAGACTCTGGGAGTTGGTGATGGACAGGGAGGCCTGGCGTGCTGTGATTCAAGGGGTCGCAGAGTCGGACACGACTGAGCGACTGAACTGAATAGGAACAGAGCTTCTGTTTGGGGTGATACAAAACTTTGGAAATAGATAGTAGAGATAGTCATCCAATATTATGACTACTTGATGCTGCTGACTGTATACTTTAAAATGGTTATCAAAGGCGAATTTTATATTGTGTATATTTTACCACAATCAAAAATAGTATTAAAAAAGGAAAGACGAGAGAACAAAGCAAACTGCTGTGATGATCGCATTTCCTAATCTGCAGTGTATGTAACAGCATGAAAGATGAGACGCGAACCACAGAGGGTAGCCAGGGACTAGGTGAGCAGCGTCAGATCTGTGAGGCCATTTTCTAAAGGTAGCAAGGAGGGAAACTGAGAAAAACCAGCGCACAGGGAGGGCTGGTCTGGATGCATATACAGCAGGAACTAGCAGTTTCGGGAGTGTTCAGCAGAGACCCTAATGAGAAAGGAGGGCTGGAGGCAAGTCTGAAAGAGCAGGGCAGAATGTGCCTCTGAGAGGCTTCTACTCCCTGACGAGAGAAGGCCTGAGATGGCGGGGAGAGGATGTGAGAAATAATGAGTGTAGTGAGATGGAGCGCAGCTCTCCACCCCTCAGAAACCCCGGTGGGCTCTGGGAAGGGCAGGGAAGACAGGACCACCCTTTGGGATGCTGGCAGGGAGATCCAGCGTGCCCCCTTGTAAGGGTGGCCCCACCAGGGCAGTTACAGCGGGGTGTGGCCCAGGCTTACACTGGTATAACCATTTATGTAGCAATTCCTGACCATGTAGAAAGCCAGAACGACAACAACAACAAACCATAATGGGAAAGAATATGAAAAAAAAAAAAAACACATGTATGTGACAGAATCAGTCTGCTGTAGACTAGAAACTAAGACAACACTGTAAATTGACTAAACTCCAGTAAACACAATTTAAAGACCCTGTGACTCCTGGGTCACGATCACATTGTCCTATGCAGTTAACGTTTTATGAGACTGACATACACTGATACCCACCATAGAAATATATATATATATATTTTACCATAATATTCTTTATTCTATGAAGTTCAAAAATCTCTCTTGTTCATTTAATAGGAATCATTTGAAAGTACGCTGCTAATCACACAGTCATAAAATTTCACCCTATCTTCTCTATGTATGTTAAATCCATAAAATTATTTATCAATAGCAGTTTAAGAATAAAGAGGTTTCACTATAAAATATGTAGCCTCAAAAATACCTCTGATTAAAAAAAGAATACCTCTGATACAAATATGGTACATTGCTTTAAAAACTCATGCTTTTTTAGTCCTCTGCAAAGAGGAAAATGTTGTAGACTTAATGTTCTGATCCGTGGGTTTCAGTAGCTCCTTCCCCAAAGTACTGTGGTAAGCTTGCGATTCAGATAAAGCAAGGGATTTGATTCCCTGACCCAAGCTGCTCTGTGAGACACCTGTCTTATAAGATGGACCATTCAAACGGCAGTTCTTGCTTAAAAGAACTTAGGGAAGGCTGCTGTGGTATTCCCCTTGTTCAGGCATAGGCATGTTTGCATAATGAAAGCTTTAAGTCCAACAGAAAAAAGCTCTGTTTAATGGAGTTTATTGCACGCGTTGGAAGGACTGATGCTGAAGCTAAAGCTCCAATAGTTTAGCCACTGGATGTGACGTGCAGACTCACTGGAAAAGACCTTGATGCTGGGAAAGACTGAAGGCAGGAGGAGAAGAGGGCAGCAGAGGATGAGATGGTTGGACGGCATCACCAGCTCAGTGGATGTGAACTTGAACCCACTCCAGGAGACAGTGAAGGACAGGGAAACCTGGAGTGCTGTAATCCATGGGGTTGCAGAGTCGGACATGACTGAGCTACTGAACAATAGCAACAACCGTGTGCATCCAAGCTCTCTGATCACAGATCTTGGCCCAGGCTCTCTGTCCTGGATTCCAACCATCCTCCTAGTACATAACATCCCTTGAACCTGCACTGAATAAGGATCACTTTGGAAAACACTGCTGTACATTTTTTTTTTTTAACTTAGGAAACTGCTTTAATTTCTAGAAAGATTTTTCTTCTTAACTAGAATTGAAGGGGTCAAACTTCAATTTGAGACACAGGCATCTTTGAGCACGTGAATGCTTCCTCTAGGGTGATATCTTACAGCTATTTTCTCTGCCCCACTGAACTTTCTGTGATATTGATGAAAACACGCTCTGTCTGCATGGCCTAGGTCTAGTCCAGTAGCTGGAGGCTGTATGTGGCCATTGAATACTTAAAATGTAGCTGCTGTGACTGAGAAACCTAATTTTAAATTTGATTTAATTTTAATTTAAACAGTCACTTGTGGCCTGTGGTTACCATACTAGACAGCTTTGCCCTAGACTGAAGTGAGGGCAGGATCAAAATGAATACACAGAAACTATGTTATCTTCATAGAAGCCTGTTTTCTGGAATGTTCCGAGCTCTCCTGTAGCTGGTAGAGTGAAAGAGGGCTTTTCTATTCAATTTGCCACAAAATTGATTTTCTAGGCTTCCCAGGTGGCAAACCGATAAACAATCCGCCTGCCAATGCAAGAGACGCAAGAGACACAGGTTTGATCTCTGAGTCAAGAAAATCTCCTGGAGAAGGAAATGGCAACCCACTCCTGTATTTTTGCCTGGAGAATCACGGACAGAGGAGCCTGGTGGCTACAGTCCACGNTTTTTTTTTTTTAACTTAGGAAACTGCTTTAATTTCTAGAAAGATTTTTCTTCTTAACTAGAATTGAAGGGGTCAAACTTCAATTTGAGACACAGGCATCTTTGAGCACGTGAATGCTTCCTCTAGGGTGATATCTTACAGCTATTTTCTCTGCCCCACTGAACTTTCTGTGATATTGATGAAAACACGCTCTGTCTGCATGGCCTAGGTCTAGTCCAGTAGCTGGAGGCTGTATGTGGCCATTGAATACTTAAAATGTAGCTGCTGTGACTGAGAAACCTAATTTTAAATTTGATTTAATTTTAATTTAAACAGTCACTTGTGGCCTGTGGTTACCATACTAGACAGCTTTGCCCTAGACTGAAGTGAGGGCAGGATCAAAATGAATACACAGAAACTATGTTATCTTCATAGAAGCCTGTTTTCTGGAATGTTCCGAGCTCTCCTGTAGCTGGTAGAGTGAAAGAGGGCTTTTCTATTCAATTTGCCACAAAATTGATTTTCTAGGCTTCCCAGGTGGCAAACCGATAAACAATCCGCCTGCCAATGCAAGAGACGCAAGAGACACAGGTTTGATCTCTGAGTCAAGAAAATCTCCTGGAGAAGGAAATGGCAACCCACTCCTGTATTTTTGCCTGGAGAATCACGGACAGAGGAGCCTGGTGGCTACAGTCCACGGGGTCACAAAGAGACAGACACGACTGCACACACACACACGCACGCGCAACACATTATTCAAACAGATAGAGCTTACTGTTTTGAAAGAGTATAATTATCTCACACTTCCCTTATTTTAAACAAAAAATAGCTAAAGGCATGTAGAAAGGTCACCAATCTATGTTGGATTAGAAAATATATATTTCTATATTCAGACTGAAGAATACTTTCTAGAAACATTTGCCAACTGATAAATGTTTTCCAGAGGAATGGTATGCAGAACTTGTTTGTGTGTTTATGAACAGTTTCTTTAATTAAAATAAATACTCTCCAGAGCTCTCTGTCTTTGCACTTCAAGCTGGCTCGCAAGCAGAAAGTCTAGCAAGACTAATTTCCACTCTGCAAATGAGCCAGTCTTAGAGCTAAAATTAGATTTTTGGACACGTGTCAAGTAAACATGGCATGCATATTCCTGACATTTCATAATGTTAGCTTTCTTTTAAAAATACTCTCTGATAGAGAACATCTCGAATATCTAAAATAATGTGTCAAAAAGATTTTATTCCATGCTCTACATGTTGAAGAGGCCATAGAGTTGAGACTAGCAAGGTGAGATGACAGCCTGGAGCTGAAGCCCAACAAACCCACATTTAGGCAGAATGAAAAATATCTGTGTATTTTGGTGTCTCCTGGAAAGCATTATGACATAAACCGCACATACGTGGAGTCTAGATTTTCATCTCTATTCTCCTTCGGAAAAAGGGACATCTTCTATACAGTTTTCAAAATACTTGAGGTAATTAAATTTGAGGTATTTTTATAAAATTCTTTAAAGAATGGAAAAAGTAACCATTTTCTTTATTAAATATTGGCCTTCTCTTGACTTACTATTTCTGAGATCCACATATTGAAAAAAAGGGCTCCCCATCTAGTTACTTTTAAAATCAATACTTAGATCTCTGAATGAAGGAATAGTTATCTCCATTTGTCTACATAGACTCGTTTCCTATATAAGGGCTAAAACAGGAGGCTTGGACTCTAACTTAACTAAAATCTCCATCAATATATGAATGCTATTGCTTGTAAGCAGCTTCCGCAGGGATTTCTGGACACACAGCAAGTCTACCCTGTCCTCACTGAAGTCTAGATTCGGTTTTGATGAAGCCTTTGTGACTTAAGGTTCTACAAGTTTTGAGACTCTCTTCAAGGAAGACAGTACAAGAATGTAAACTTGGGTAAGAGGGCATGGAAGGGTTCTGTGCAAGTGAGGAGCCCGTTTCCTCGAGCAACCCACCTCAAAGCTACACACGCTACTCATCAAAGGAGGGAGAGTCTCTAGGATGCCTTAAGAAATTCTATTTAATTTCCTTAACTAATGGTCAGCTTAATGGCTTTTTTTTTTTTTTAAAGATCTCTGGTTTACATTTAAACGCGTAAGAGTTCTTCCCCCCCATTGTTAAATCTCGTCCCTGTATTTCTAATTCAAAACAGAAAACTCTTCATTAAATTCATAGTATTATTTTAAGAAATTATCTCTCAGATGTATAATATCCTAAATTACCATCAAATAAGATAAAGATGTTTTGCTGATAGAAAACTTGCAAGGTTTGACTGCCATAGCTTTTTGTATCTCCAGGTCAGTGAGTATAATGTATTCCATATTTTGTTGCTGCTTTCTAGCATTAAACACGTCAACATTTTACATCGGTGCCATCAAAGTTAGTGAGATAGTTCTGATGAATAGCAATAAGGCCAGAGAAAGAATAATGCATTACATGAATTCCTCAGGAAATCAATTAATATTTTTATGAGCAGTAGTGAAAATATGATCAAGCGTTGGCAGAGAGTGAGGTCAGGCTATTTGATCCCCAAACATATCCTTGTTGAGTTCTGTCTATCCATGTAGAAATATTCTGTGCTTGTCAAAAGGAAAATATCAGCGTTCCCAAGACCAAGACGTTTTCTTTATCAGAATGCACTGAATTCTTCATTCGGCGGTGAGGCCTTCAATAGGACATATAAACTGTAATTTTTGGAGGATTTTCAGGTTCCTAAATGACTTTTTGTGGCTCTCTGAAGTTAGTATATTCTGGTGTTCTAAATGATGTATTACATGCATAAGTAAAACACTGCATATTTTATGGTTTTTGAAGAGGTTGTTGAGGCAAGGTAAGCGATTCTAATATGGGGTACATAGTGATTAGTATTTGAAAATAAAATTGTGTTCGTATTACTTCTACATTGTCAAGATTCGTTCATTCATTCACTTGATGACTGTTGAGCTCTAAATACATGTTCTTACTGAAAACAATATCAAGGCTGAGGACAGGAATCCGAAAGCACGAAACAAGTATAACACTTCAACTTGAACCCTGAGAGGGAGTACTTAAGTTCAAATCATTCTTTAATAATGGTAAACATTTTGCTATAACCATCACACATCTATCAGGCCTTTCCTGGATGGACTGACATTATCATTTAAATGGAAATCCTTATATTCATTAGCTAAGGCTCACTGCTCTCTGGGTAACAGTTAAGCCAGTGACTTAGGAGAGCCAAGGCTCAGCTAATCTGATTTTCCAGTGAGTAGTACTACACGCTTGCATATAGAAGTCGTAAGTACTAGCCTGTGCACTCATTTAAAGAAAAGACAATCACAATACTGAAGCTTGTGCCTTCAGATGGAAGCGATCAGGGAGGTAGCGGGGACCATCTAGGCATGTGGTGGTGGGCCGACTGATGGGAAGATTAGAACTGTCCTGTCTGGAGATCAGCACAGAGGTGTGTCTCAGCTCTAAAACTGTGAGTCGCTGTGGGTCCACCTCACTATGCACCTGGAAGGCTGAATTTTTAAAGTCTGTGAATGACAGGGAATTTGGTTTCCAACCTTTCTTTATGCATGAGATCCTTTTTGTAACATCAAGCCCCACATAATAAGAGTTGACAGTTGAGGACAAATTAAGTACAGGTGGATTTGCAGATACCTTACAGTAAACTTCAAAGCTACAGCCCAAGAAGCACGCCGGAGACTCTGACGCTCGCACAGCTTGCTGTCAGTTCCTTTCCTTGAGCACAGTGTAGGGTGAGGCACTCTCCGCTCTGGGGGCAGTCTGCTTTGTGGCCACTGTCCATGGTGCTACAGCAAACCCTGAGCAGACTCGTCTGATTCAGCTTCCTCTAACTTCTATTATTGGGCCCTGTTCTGTCTCATAACAGACAGACAACATAAACTAACCATGGTTTCTTTCACACAACAGCTTTCCATCACCACCCTTAAATCCAGAAAAGATTGGCAGCTTACAAGGGTGTACAAATCACAGCAAAACAGCATATACCAGGAAAAAGGGAAGAGAAAGAAGTCAAGCCAAGAAATAAGTTTCCAAACTCTATTAGTGGCCTATTTCTCTGCTGTAGATACCCCACACGTGCGGCTCTAGGTTTCTCAGCAGTCAGCTTTCAGTGGGGACCATTGGCAGGGTCCCCAGTTTTTCCTAGGACAAGCATAACGAACCTGAAATGGGCACCATGGTCCCTCACAGAAAAGCCCACTCGGATGTCCGGAGCCACAAGTGCTGAGTCATCTGTATAATGACCGCAGTATAAACAGATGACACCAAATTACTGTGCAAGAAAAGCAAAAGCAACTCTTTCCAGGGCTGAAACAGTGAGGCCTGGGTCCCTAGTTCCCTGCTATATCTAGCTTGATTCAGAGGGGAATACTCTAGAATATCTGGAAGACAGGATCAAACAAACACCCTGTTGTTAATTTTCCTTGAATATTTAGTTAGGTCTTTTAGGTGAGCTTTTGATAAATACTGATAAAGCTTTTGATTAAATATTAAATAAACACATACTTTATGCCATTTGCTGTTACACCCATCAGCTCCTTTGACATTCATAATGGCCTTATAAGGGCTTTCCAGGTGGTGCTGGTGGTGAAGAACCCACCTCTCAATGCAGGAGATGTAGGAGACACTGGTTCGATCCCTGGGTTTGGAAGATCTGGAGAAGGGAATGGCAACCCACTCCAGTACTCTTGCCTGGAGAATTCCATGGACAGAGGAGCCTTATACAGGGTCATTGTAATATACTTTGTTTTAAAATGAGGAGACTGAGGCACACAAAGGTTAAGACCACTGGTAGCTGATGAAGCCAAAATTTGGACCTAAGTCATACAACCTAGTCTCCTTTTTAAGCACTACAGAATCCCTAAGGCCTGTAAGTTGGGTTAACATGCTTTTGTGAAAGCTGAAGATTTGAAGAAAAAAGAGCAATGATGATGTCAATCTATCTCTTTTGAAAAGCCAAAGCAATGGGAATTGAAATCAGCCTGAAAAAGCTCACAGGGATTGGGACAAAAAAGGTGGGGAGAACACAGAAAGCACCAAGCTAGATGTTTTAGGAAATCATTTCTCTTTGTTCTTTATTCAACTTCTTCAGATTATAGACAGTGGTGGTTCAAAATACGTCCCTGAATTCCCTAGCACCTTTCCTTTAAGGTGGAGCTTGGCTTTCCCCTCCCTCAGTGGGTGGGCTGGAATGTCTGCTCAGTGCTAACCTCAGGAAGGAGGCAGCAGGGATGGAGCGCAGCCTCAGAAGAGCAAGCCACCACGGCTTTGTCTTTGCGCTGTCCCGTGGGTCATTTGCTCTGGGTAAGTTAACTACCATTCTGGAGACTAGCAGCCTAAGAAAAGGGGTGGGTAATGAGAAACTGTGGCCGACAGCCAGTGAGGAACTGAGGCATTTCTGGCTAAGAATCATGGGTCGAGCCATTTTTGTTGTGGGCCTTCCAGCACCAGTCAAGTCTTGGGTTAACTACAACTGAGCTTGACTCCAGTCTCATGAGACCCTGAGCTAGAACCCCACAGCTAAGCTACTTAGGGATTCCTGACCCTTAAAAGCTGTGAGATAAAAGATGTTTATTAATGAAAAGGCTAAAATTTGGGGTTGTTATGTAGCAATAGGTAAGTAATATACAAACCAACAAGCATGCCCCCTCCCCATAACAAAACAGAATAACTAAAAATAAAACACATTACCTAGAAGTTCCAAAGAAATATCCTAAAGATAGTCATTCTCCTTTAGGTAAGGTTTGCCCCTAAACTCTCTTAACCCAAAGATATTAAAGCAATTCAATTCATTTCCAAGGTAATTTTCCATAATTTGGAGTTCAAATGTGTGTGTTACTTATAATATCACATTGTGTAGAACAGGGAAGAGAAAGATGTTCAAATCTTAAAATCACATAAACCTTCAAAACTGTTCAAGATGAACAATGAATGTGGAAGACAGGCCAGAAGAACTCGGTGGAACGATAGGAACGATTATTAGTAGAAGCGCAGATAGAACTGGGCCATTAGTTAATGGCTACTGTAGCTCAGTCTAAAAGAAAACATTTGCCGGAAATTCTGATCCCAGAATTTGGCATCTTGCTTGGGCCACATGCAACCGGCGCAGATTATACAGTAAACGATGATGACTAAGGCTGGGAAGCAGGGTTTGATTTCCGTAATTTCTAAGGCTAGCAGACATGATGTGAGTTTTCATCCTAATGAAATCGCCATTAGCCCAGAAGTATTTCTTTCTGCTTACGCATCATGGCATCTCATTATTTTTCAACTTCCACTTGCTCTGCTCTATCACTCAGCCCAGAGCGTGGCAAGCCCCACCGCATGACCGACGGGGAGCTCTACCAAGGATGACAGATGCCCATTTTTGCATCGGTAACTCGGCAGGCTCAGCCCCAGATTAGGCCCGGTAATGCGCCTCTGCCATCCATCCGTACTCCTCCTCCCAACAAAGCTCCTCACGAAGCTGCAATTTTAAAAGGAATGCTCTCCCATCGCAATTCAATAGCATTTTATAAGCACATACACTTCTTCCTTTTCTGGCCGGCACGAAATTTAATACCAGGATTATTATCCATTTGTCATTTCAGCCTATAATTTAGCCAGCCTGTTTGCGTTTGAGTTATGCTTCCCTCACCCCTTCACCGTCAGCTCGCAGCCGTAGACCCGTTCAAGAAGCCGTCTAGGTCCTATTGGTTTGATCTCTTAGAACAAACACTTTCCACGCTTCTTTTTCTGCTTCCCTAAGAGGCCCCATTAAGTTTTGCTCATCTCGATTTAAAACGATTTTTACCACCCGATAACATTTCAAGTTTTCCATATTAATCTTCATTTTTATTTCTTGAAATACTTAGGCCAGCAACGTCTCTAAGACAATCATGCTAAGAGGTGGAATTCTCTTTCTCCTTCACTCCTGTCGACTTGATGCTACCTCTGAAGAAATCATTTTTGCTCTGAATTATCTGAGCACCGGAAGAAAAGTTTAAAAGGCTGACAGAGTGATTTCACGTCTTAAACACTGATAGCTATCAAAGCAGAAAATCTTACCTCCCCTCATTATATACGGAATTCTGTTAACTGGAAAAAAAATACATATATATATATATATATATATACACTCAGTTCAAAGCTATCTGAGTCCAAATGTTAAATGAAAATAAAGCACCAACCGAGGCAATTTCCCAAAGCAAACACACACACACACAGTCCACACCGGGGGTGTGGCTGGTACTCACCCCGCAGCCCAGGCCGTGCGCTGGTTCGCAGGTGACCTTCCGCTGGCCGGGTTCTGGAAGCAGCCCCGCCCCGCAGCCCGGGCTGGGGCAGAGCACGCCCCCCAGCTGCAGCACGCACTCTTCCGCCCCGTACTGCTGGTACCGGTTGTACTGCAAAAAGAAAATCAGCTTTTCAAACAGGCAGCACAGATACGAAGAGGTACAGGCGCTCACGTTTTACCGAAATGCTAACATTTGGTGCTTTGGGGGGTTTTCTTGTCGACCCACTTCCATAAAAACTGAAGAGGAGGGGTGAGTGGGGTGGATAAGGTATGGTCCAACCTACAGAAAGTCTCCCAGTCCCAACTTACAAAGAGATAGATGAGGCATTTATTCTTTGTGTTTCTAGAAATCTGTCCTCCAGCAAACTGTTTTTTCGAAGCTCGGATTTTTGGAATACGACTTTGCTGTTGTTCACTCGCTTCGTCGCGTCCGGCTTTTTGCGACCCCATGGATGGCGGCCGGCCAGGCCTCCCTGTCCCTTACCATCTCCTGGAGTTTGCCTAAGTGCATGTCCATTGACTGAGTCGGCGATGCTATCCAGTTACCTCTTTTAATACTGTTACCAACAGCATTTAATAGACTTTTTCATACAAATTTTAGGGACCGCGTCCATACGTCAAGTTATGGACACTCATAAGGAATCACTCTCAACCTCATCAGATAGTATGTCATCATGCCTCTATTCAGGGGTCTATTAGTTTTTAAAACCATTTTGAAAAAAGGCATCAGTGTTCCACTTCTGGTAATTGTTAGCAGCCCACACGATATCAATAAGCATATTCACTTTGACGAAGAAAGACTAATGTTCAAGAACAAAATTTTCCTTTCACTTTATTCTTATTCTTAGAGTATGATTTCTATTACCCCAGACTTCATTTCTTTGCACTGTTGCTTGGCTCAGTTCACTTTAACAATTCCTCCAGCCTGCAGAGTAAGATTCAAACGGCAAAGGCCATCGTCCAAAGCCGTCCTTAGCACAGCCCTAAGTTACTGTTCTCCCTGCGTTATTTGACCATATGCTCCTCTAAGCTCAGCTCAGATCGATCTGCTCCACTATGAATTAATTCGTGCAACATTTATTGAGCACCTACTATGTGCCAGACACCCCCGTGACTGCTGGGATACCACCATGAACAAAAGGGCATCTTTACTTTCATCCAAAAGACTAGAACAGTAAATACAGAAAGGTCAAACGGTCTAGCATGTCAGATGCTAGAGAGAGAATAAAAAGCAGAGACAGATTCAGGGGACGATGTGAATGAGAGTTTTAGAGAGGCGATCAGGGAATCTCTTATAAAGAAGGTTCCTTTAAGCCACCATCTGGAAGAGATTAGAAAAGCAAGCCAGGTGCCACCCGGGGGGGAAACAAATTTCCAGGCTGAATACGGAGCATGATAAAGGTGCAGGGGCGGCAGTGTGCTCAGTTTCCTGGAGGTCCCGCAGAGAGGCCAGTGTGTCTGAAGCAGAGTGACTGGGTGTGTGTGGGGGGCAGATAATAGTAGATGAGCCAGAGAGTTCATGGGGGTCCAGGATGTATAGAGCCCCAAAGGCCGCCAGAAGAATTCTGGCTTTTATTCTGAGAGATACGGGAACCACTGGAGACTGTGGAGCTGTGGATGACACAATTTGACTAATCTCTTAAAGACAGCCATCTGGCTGATATGCTCAGCATAGACTCTCGGGGACAAGGACGGAGGCAGGAAGCAGAGACGCAGGTCGGAGGTGGTTTCAGCGAGGTCCATGGGAAGATGGCGGTGGCCTGAGCCAGGAAGGCAGCCGTGGGCGTGACGATGGATCAGTGGCTGAGCTCTGCATGTACTTTGAAGGTAGAAATGGCAGATATTTTTAGGCGGATTGGATATGTGACTTGAGAGGAAAAAGAATCAAGCAGGATGTAATGTTTGTCCCCCAAGGAGAGAGGACGGGGGAGCATGGGGGAGACTTACTGAGATGGGGGGACATGGGAGGAAGGTAGGGGTGTGTGTGTGTGCGTGTGTGTGTGTGTATGTGTGTGTGTGTGTTTAGAGAGTTGAGAAAGGAATTGTTATTTCTGTTGTGATCATATTGTTTGTTAACCTCTAACACAGCTAAGTCAAAATGTTGAGTGCCTAACTGAATGGATGGCTTTGAATTTAGGAGACAAATGTAGGTTGTAGACATCAGTTTTGAAGTCATAGGTGCACACAGAGCTGAAAAGGAGAGGATTAGCATCAGGGGAACTATCCATTTTCTCATAGTTCTGACCTCATCAGAAGGAGAAAGCTGGGTTGGTCAAGTCCCCTTGTAAATATGCTAATACTACTTATATGCAATGGCATTAGCTAGAAAACAGTTCTCATCTATAGAACGCATTTAGCGGGAAACCCTTGATCTAAGCTTGCTTACAGTGAACAAACTAGAATATGTGTGAATGCATAAAGTCAGGCTCTCTGAAAATGTCATCAGCTATGCAGTTATTAAGGGGTAAATGAAGACATTTCATCAAGTGGTGAATGAGGAGACAGTATGTATACGTGAGAGGTTTTATGTTAGAGACCATTCTGTGCGCTTCCTGGAGACCTGGTGCATTGACTCTTGCCTAGACTATGTCCCAATATGCTGAGAAAGGACCTGGGCTTTGTTAAACACAGTAGCTGTGTTAAATGAGATGGGCTTCCTCTATTTCGTCTGTGCTTCATCATTTCCAGCATCCTTGAAGTTACTAGTGAAGCATGACACTGGGCTCCATCTATGACTCCTGTACGTCTGGTCTGACAGTCAGGCTCTGTGTCATCTCAGTAGCCCCAAGCCTGGAAGAGACTCTCTGCCCTTGTGGATGCTGAGCTGGAGCCACTGAAGGAGACTGAGATGGAGCAGTCTACTAGGCAGGTGGAAAATGAGAAGAATGAGCGAGTCCTGGAAACCAAGGGAGCACAATGTTTCAAGGAGGGCATATGTGTCATGACAAAGTGTGTCAAAGGCTGCAGATAAACCACTTTATCTGGAAGCTGGCTGGACTCAGAGATGGAGATGCCGTTGTAATCTTGACAGGAGCCATGACTTATTGGAGGCATGGAGTCAAAAGCCTTCTGGTGGTGGAGTCAAGAGAGAATGGGAAGAGACAGATGCCAAGAGGTGAGCACAGACACACCTTTCTAGGAGTTTGGCCGAAAGGGCTGCAGAGATGGGGGAGAGCAGCTGGAGGGGCTGTGGGACTGTAAAGAGTTTTTTGAAAATGGGAGACCTCTGTAATGGCAGGATGCTAGTGTGCCAAAGGGAGTGAGTGGGGAGAGGAGGCACTCGGTGCCCGTGAGCAGGTGGCGCGATGGGAGCTGAAGGATGCAAAGAGGCGTGGTCTTGGAGGTCAGGAAGGCTGTGTGCTGGGGCCCAGATGTGGACAGAGGGGCTTGGGGAATTTGAGAAGAGAAGGAAAGGTGTGAACGAGAAGGGAAAGGAAGGGATAGTCAGGATTGTTGCTGGGCACTGACAGCCCATGATGTGAGCACTGGACCTTAAAGAAAAGCTGAGCACCGAAGAACTGATGCTTTCGAATCGTGGTGCTGGAAAAGGCTCTTGAGAGTCCCTTGGGCTGCAAGGATGTCAAACCAGTCAATCCTAAAGGAGATCAGCCCTGGATATTCATTGGAAGGACTGATGCTGAAGCTGATGCAAAGAGCTGACTCTTTGGGAAAGACTGAAGGCCAAAGGAGAAGTGGGCAAGAGAGGATGAGATGGTTAGACAGCATCACTGACTGAGTGGATGTGAATCGGAGCCAATTCTGGAAAATAGTGAAGGACATGGAGCCTGGTCTGCTGCAGTCCATGGAGTCGCAGAGTCAGATATGACTTAGCGACTGAACACCAGCAGCCCATCCCGGGGCAGAGACTGTGACTCTAGAACAGGCTGGCCAGCAGAGCGCCTGCTCTTCCGCACTAACACTCAGGGGCAAGTGCAGAGCAGACATGAAGTTGGCTTGAAGCCAGGCGGGGGTTTGGTCACTTGTATGGGGAAGTCTCCCGCCCCACTTTGGCTTTGGCACATGACAACCCCTTATATCACTGTGAATGATTCCAGTATTTATTGAATCCCTCTGCTCAGCTCTGTACCACTGGACTGTGAAAATTTCTGTCTTGGCCTATGCAAAATGGGTACAAAATTTCAGTTTTACAAAATGGTTACACCCTGGGGAGCTAATAATGTACAGCCTGGGGAGTACAGCTAATAATTTTATTCTGTAGACTTGAATTTGCTAAAATGGTAGCTATTTCCAAACTATAGAGTTTTTACTCAACATGTTCAACTTTACATCTATACCTTCCTTTCCACCCCTCCCCCCGCTGGCTATCAAGAACACAGAGAAGGACAGAGATGTGACCCACATATATACAAGGGAACATTACTCAGCCACAAACAATAATGGAATAATACCGTGTGCAGCAACGTGGATGGACCTAGGAATTGTCATACTGAGTGAAGTTAAGTCAGAGGGGGAGAAATACCGTGTGACATCCCTTATGGATTTAGAGAACAGAAAGAGACTCATGGACTTAGAGAATGGATGCGTGGTTGCTGGGGAGAAGGGATAGTTAGGGAGTTTGGGATGAACATGCACACGCTGCTATATTTAAAACGGATAATGAACAAGGACCTACTGTGTAGTTTAGAAAAGAAAGAAAAGGCAGAGAATGGTAGGATGATCATATTCACAACAGCAGATTAGCTTCAGCTTACATTGTACGCACCGTGATCTCAGAACAGTAATAATATTATCACCACGAATATGATTACTAAAAACCTCAAATACACTTTCATCTGCTCTACCCATTCTCCTGCTGAATTTTTCTAATAATNGTGTAGTTTAGAAAAGAAAGAAAAGGCAGAGAATGGTAGGATGATCATATTCACAACAGCAGATTAGCTTCAGCTTACATTGTACGCACCGTGATCTCAGAACAGTAATAATATTATCACCACGAATATGATTACTAAAAACCTCAAATACACTTTCATCTGCTCTACCCATTCTCCTGCTGAATTTTTCTAATAATAGTGTAGCTACACTGTTGAAACATAGGACCATTTCATACTATGCTTTCTTTCTAATTGTCATGTTATATTAACTCCACACACACACACTTAATGTTCACTACCAGGCCTCATGTTAATGTCTGACCAGCAATTCTGGTGGTTTTAAGTTTGTTCTCTAATTCCGTGGGAATATGTCACAGGAAAAATATTCACTGAATTCTTGCTCAATGACAAGTGATTCAGGGCCTTTATTCTTGAGCATGAGTTTGGCTGGATGAGTCTTTGGTTCACCTTTTTCCCCCTCAAGTGTCTTAAACGTCTTACTCTGTGTTCTGATGTAAAGTGTTATGGGCACGCCTGATGATCTGATTTTTTTTTCCTTTATGAGTAAATTGATCTTTTTTGCCCAGATGCCCAGATTTCTTTTTCTTTAGGATCTAGTAATTTTATTATAATATGTCTTGGTGAGGCTTCTCCAGTGGCTCAGCAGTAAACAAATCGCCTGCAGTGCGGGAGTCACAGAAGAAGTGGGTTCAGTCCGTGGGTCGGGAAGATCCCCTAGAGGAAGGCGTGGCAACCCACTTCAGTATTTTTGCCTGGAGAAGTCCACGGACAGAGGAGCCTGGTGGGCTGCATGCCACGGGGTCACACGGAGTAGGACTCGACTGATGGGACATAGCACAGCACGTGTATCGGTGCTGGTCATTTTCTGATCAATTTCCACACACATTCTATGGCAGGAAAGTTGCGTTGAATTTAATTTTTTAGCATTTGCTCCATTCTCTTGCTTTGATGTTTTTCTCATGGGCTTTCTAGCATATATATATTAGATTTTCTTCATCCAACTTCTAAGTTGGTAAACTTCTCTAAAATGATTTAGCAGTTGGTAAATAAAGTGCTCAGTTGTGTCTCATTCTCTGCAACCCCATGGACTCGCCAGGCTCCTCTGGCCATGGGACTGTCTAGGCAAGAACACTGGAGTGGGTTGCCATTTCCTCCTCCTGAGGATCTTCCCCCACCTCACGACTGAACCCCCATCTCTGGCATACCGTACATCGGCAGGCAGATTCCTTACCACTGAGCTACCTGGGAAGCCCAAAAATTTAGTTCATCTTACTTTATTTTCATTTTAAAGAATTTTCTTTCTTTTCACTTTCTATTTAAGAAAATATCTCCTGTTATTTATCTGCACTTGTGTAACTTCTTAATACAAACACACTGTAGAAAATTCTTAAAGAGATGGGAATACCAGACCACCTGACCTGCTTTCTGAGAAATCTATATGCAGGTTAAGAAGCAACAATTAGAACTGGACATGGAACAACAGACTAGTTCCAAATAGGAAAAGGAGTACTTCAAGGCTGTATACTGTCACCTTGCTTATTTAACTTATATGCAGAGTAAATCATGAAAAACGCTGGGCTGGAAGAAGCACAAGCTGGAATCATGATTGCCAGGAGAAATATCAATCACCTCAGATATGCA